>JAGDYQ010000054.1:3067669-3176699 GCA_021962125.1 Bulinus truncatus | reverse complement strand
GGAGAACTAATTAACTTAACTGCAAATATTTGTTAAAACTAAAGCGCCAGTTTAACCAGCATTCTGCTAAAATGTAACGAGATCAAGCGCAGCCCAAGCGTTACCTCCATCGTAAAAGATGCTCAACTAAATTGGAACGGACCTGCACGTCACATCCTCACAAAACCCTCCCCCCTCCTCCCCCCTCCCCCCACCATGTTTGACTTAACCCAATAAATGTAGCCTCTCCACCCACCACAATTCGCCCACACCCTTCCCCTTCCTTACCAACACCCCCCCCCCCCACTTTCTATCGTTTTATTGAATTCGTGACTTTTACAGTTATCTTCCCTGGTGTTTTAATCATGTTAGCAGGCTCTGTTCGGTAGTGTCAATAGTCACTGGGGTTTTCGAAGAGACTTTTTAAAGATTTTTTTTCTTCTTTGCTGCGTTTGCATCTGTCTATCTGCACATCTCTATTTTTTAGTCTGCCTATTGGTCTTCTCAGTTCACCCTATTTTTATCTTATCTGTCTGACTATATATCTTTGTTTTTCAGCCCAGATCCCTACGAGTTCTGTTCACCTCTCTGCCACTCTATCTTATCTATCAGCCCACCTATGTACGTATCTGTTTATCTGCCCGCCTATCTGTTTGTGTATCTGCCCATCTGTCTATAACTGTGTGCATTTCTTATTATCTACATACTTGTCTTACACATCTAGTTTTCTATCTGCCATCCTTTGTGCTTACTTACCCCCATCTATCTTCCTGAGTATCTACTCAGATTTGTTTTGCCTATCCATCTGGCTATCGGTTCACCTATCCATGTGCTAGTTCATCTATATATTGACCTGTCGGTACTGTGTGTGTGTGTGTGTGTTCTGTAAGGAGACGACGTGTGCACTTATAGACAGTTATGCGTGTATTCATCAACTGTGTATCGGTTTGTCTAATGTCTACTCATATAACTATTAGCCCGGGGGGGGGGGTCTGTGCGACTCCACCTTACGTCCTCTGCACTGTATTCGTGCCGCCTGTGTGTGTTGGTTAAAATGTTTTGCGTGTTTGGCCCCTAACCAAAAAAACCTCTGGTCTCCAAGAATCAATAGGATCCATCTCCCCTCCACCACCCCCATCCCCTTTCATTCTGGGTGCTGGGTCTCAAATGTCTCCCATTATTTTCTATCCCATCTTCCCCTCATTGTTTGTAAAATAAAAATAAAAAAAAAACCTTTTCTTCTCGGCTCCGGACAAAGTAAAACAAATGATTTAAGGTTGTTGTTGTTGTTGTTGTTGTTATGTGTGTATGTGTGTGTCTCGATTACTCTCGATCATCGTCCACAGTTTGACTGGAGAATGTTTGGGTTGGAGGGGGGGTACGCCGTTATTCTACATGGTCGTGCGCACGGAATTAAGAGTTTGTTTGTTTTTTATATGTTTTATTTGTTGTTGTTCTCTCACTGATGACTTAAAAACAGTGCGAAGTATTTATCATTCGTCCCACTTCACACCCACCTGAATTAAAACAAACACGTATAGTGGTTTGCATAACCCCCCCTCCCCTCCCACACACACACCCTTTTTTTTCTTTTATTAAAACACAACAGATTGACTTCATCAGCATCATACCCTTTAAGCCATGCGATCGTAGAAGGAACGAATGTACCAATGGACAGACAGATTTTTTTTGTTTTCCATAGCTGCCTATCCATGCCTTTTATATTGTCTAACGGGGACTCTAACCGACTTTCGTTTTCGGATACCCGCCAATGTTCGTGTTTTCGCCAATTTCGTTGAAATGAGGTGTTCCAGTTCCACGAATCGAATTCGTTTAAAAGATGGTTATGATGGTGGATGGTTATTAAGAAAGATTGTGTGCATGCGCATTTCTTTTCTTTTTTTTAAATCTAATTTTCCTGACTTTTGGCTTAAATAAGGCGAAAGTAAAGGAGCTATTGGCGGTCACACACAAACACACGCGACAGAGACACACACACACAGGCACACAAACACATAAGTGTGTTCGCGTTGCTAAATCAAATGACGGTGACCTTGGTGACGCTTGTACTATTCAAATTAACGCAGGCTACAAGGTTAAGGCCCCAGCGACTCCAGTCACCTGTGCCCCACCCCACTCCCCATGGTGCCTTCCATGGTCATCACAGACTCGGCATTGCAACAACTGTCCAGATATTGGTCATATGATCAAAAGATGTTTCATCCACCGGCTACCCCCCCCCCCCCGTCCCCCGCCGGTCACTATGTAAAGTGGGGGAGAATAAACCAAGATTGTCTGTAATGTTTTGAAATAAAACCTAAGAACACAGGATGATCCTCAAAGAAAAAACCCAAGAACTTGGCGAGGAAAGATCCAAGCGTTTTCAGCACTGGATCATTGGATAATTAAATGTGTACATTTTAAAGGTTTAAAAACATTTGTGGTTTGAATTTTAATTCCTCCTCTCAGCACATTATCCTCCACTTTTTTTTTTTTTTTTTTTGAGGTGGCTAAGTTGTCACTTAAGATGTGACCTACATGGTCCCATTTACATGACATTGGTTCAGGTCACTGAAGATGTAATTGGCCTGCATTGTCTGACTCACATGACATTAGTTTCAGGTCACTGAAAGGTACTGGTGACCTACATGAGCTTGGCCTCCGTGACATTGATGGAGACACTGAATGATAAGTGTGTTCGCACATTCTGACCCACGTCACGTGACATTGGCGTCACCGTGTCATTGGCGCCAACTTCGTCTTCCTGCCCCTATGTAATGGGTAGGTGACACAAAGTCTGGCGTCCAGTAAAGGGTTCGTTCTCTACTACTGGCTGTCTTGCGATCTTCACCCAGTCCCCAACTGGTCCTGAAAAAAACAAAAGCTTCGAAACACTTGGGCATTTATTTTCCAATAAAACATCCCACGTATTTAAATCGGATAAATCAATAAAAAATCTAGTATACCAGAAGCTTTCTCACCATTCCCAGTAATGTTTGGACAGAAAAACTGGGTTTTCACAAAAAAATTCCCTTTATCTTTCACGGAATTGAATTTTTTATCTCCTTTCCATTCATTTGCAATATTGTCATGCTTCAATAAAAAAAAACTGAGTATGCACAAGTATCTCTTCCATTTCAGTAATGGATAGACAGAAAAACAAAGTTTTCACAAAATGGTTTATCTTTCATTGGAATTTGGTTTTGCACCTCCTTCCATCCATTTGTCTTCTTCCTTGTTGTCAATGTTTCATATTGTAGCTAACATAGGATCCAGTCCAAAAGTTTGACCAAATAGATAAAACATTCTTGGGGTATTATTGATGTTCACGTCAAATTGTATGGTCCACTTTTTTTTTCTTCTTCTTCTTTTATTGAACCAGCCAAGGAGAAAGATAGCGCGGAACTAAGGGAAGGGGGGCGGGGGTTGAAGTGGGTCGGTCATTCTCTACCAGGCCTGCTACCTAACTTAATGGACGAGTCCATTTTTTTCCCCGGGGTCTTATTTCGTATCAGGAAACTGAAAACTGTCTCCCGGGGTACGGGAAACATCTGCAGAGCAGACAGACGTGGTCACTCCTGGGTACGGGCAATATCAGCAGACAGACGTGGACACGGGGTATTAGGTTTGTGCACTAATCATCAGTTAGACAGTTATGGACTATAGTTCTTTGGGTGCACTAGACGAAAGTTTTCAAATTCTGAACTATGGTTCTTAAGGTGCACTTAAACATAAGTTGGACAGCTCTGAACTATAGTTTTGTAGATTTTTAAACTGCAGATGGTGTTGCGACATCTGAACTAAGTTCTTTCGTATCTCACCTTCTAACATAAGTTTAAAAATTCCAAAGACTCTGGTTCTTTGGGTGCACTTCAACATAAGTTTGAAAATTCTGAACTATAGTTCTTTGTGTGCACTTCAACATAAGTTTGAAAATTCTGAACTATAGTTCTTCGGGTGCACTTAATTTCAAACTTCATTTATCTCTGGGCCATTGCAGCTTCTATTTTCATGTGACGGTGTTTGCGGGTAAAAAACAACTCGTGGAAACATTGGTAGTCTCAAAGTTTGGGACGTGACCTACCGGTGGATCGCGAGCTGATTTGAAGTGGGCCGCAAAAAAAAAAAAGTTTTACTGATAAAGTAAGCGATGAAATAATATTTAAAAAAAAATCAAATTTAGCCTTTTTTTTCGTTTCTTTTTTTCTTACCGAGCCGCGAAGCGCCAAAGTTCTGAGAACCCCTGCCCAAAGGGAACAACAGCTCGACGTTTGGCATTGAAATCGAGCTCGCATATTAGAACTGTTGATTTACGTACATTTACGCTTACGGACGTACTTAACCTCACTTCAACGAAATCGACGATAAGACGAACATTGGTGGTATCCCAAAACGGAAGTTGGTTTGACAATATAAAACCTCAAAGTGCCGTATTTTGTTTCGCGTAAACCAATAATCAACAGTAATTAGTGCGATAGTTTTGTTTATTCCTAGTTGTTTTTTTTTTTGGTTTTGTATCTCCGCTTTAATAAAATAAAAAGAACTCACACCCGAAACTCAAATGTACCACCGCATTGTAGATATGGCCCTCATCTGGTACGAGGCCAGAATTCCTATCATCATCTTGAAAGACCCCCCCCCCCTCCCCCAGCCCTTCGCTCATGGGTACGCCGCGCAAACACACACACACACACTCTGCGCCACATTTGAAAAAGGAAGCGCGCGCAATTCTTCTTTGCATTCACTTCAACATTTGTATCAATCTGACGACACGCAGATATTATGGCCAGATATCTTTTTTTTTCTCCCCCTCTGGCTTTGCAATTTCCTGTCTCTGAAATCAGTCAACTTCATGATCGTTTCAGGCCAAGATTGTCTGCGCCCGACGCCACCGCCCCTTTCTACACCACGCGCTCTCTTGCTCCTCCTCCCCCACCCTCCCGCCCAACACACATTTTCTTTTATTATGCAATTTTCTCCTCCGCATTCCCATTCACGACTTATTCATCTGCTCTGTTCCGTACCCCTAACCCCCCCAATCCCCCATCCCCTTAAACTGAGTCTCTCTTGTCGACTGTATTGGAAATGAGGAAGTAAGCATGCAGGAGAAAATATGCATCCGGGATTGTGTGAGTGAGCGTGTGTGTGTGTGTGTGTGTGTGCAGGCTTGCGGAGCCGGAGCCGAGGAGCCGGGAGCCGCTACTTTTTGCTGGAGCCGGAGCCGAAAAATTCTGGCGGCTCCACGGCTCCCAAATGTTTTTTTTTTTTACAGCAGAATTTTTTTTTTAGCTTGAAAATTACAAATTTGTTTGATTGTTTGCCTCCTACAATTTGAAATGTTGTCATGTTTTACGAACGCCACAACAGTAACACGCACATCACCACAAGAAATCTTTAACGGGGAATCGTTTTATGTTCGTTTTAAATCTTGTTTACCCTCCGAATTTTTTTTTAATGGCATGTTATTTTGTTATATATAAAGTTAAAACAGTTTTATTTCTTAGAATAATTGTATCAATCATTTAAAATAAATTTTTACTACAACGACAAATAGAACGCGCCATTTCGTGTATTATTTGACCGCGAATTTGTAATAGACTAAAAACAAAATGGTCGCTTTCTGTATTTAACAATTTTATTATAAACAGAATATCTGAAATAGAGTAGATAAATATTTAAGGCTGTGGCAATTCGGACCCGGGTCCCAATAAAATCCGATTGTTATTCGGACCCGTGGCAAATATGCACTAAGCTTAGCTATATTTAAACTTTATTAGACGGAACCCGAAAAAATAATAATACAGAGTCCGCTTAATGGAACCCTAGACACTGAGTAACGATTAAATCATACAATTATTGGTACCCGGGTCCAGGCCCGTAGCAAGAGGGGGCTAAGAGGGTTAAGCCCCCCCCCCGTTCATGACCTGAGCCCCCTCCCCCCCATGTATGATTTGAGCTTTTTGACAAAATTTTAATAATAACGGCTATAAAACATCAATCCTTCTGTTCAATTTTGTTTTAGGGGCCCGGACTGAGCTGGCCAATCAACTTTTTAAATTATTTATATTAGCACCAGGGGCGGAATTAGGGGGATGGGCCGGGGGCATTTCCCTCTCTGCCCCTCCCCCGGTTATCGCAAGTTTAGGTAATACATCATTAAATTATCGAAATATTTTTTGTTCAAAGACCAATTTTTAACAATGAAAACAGTTTCAACCCCCTTGGGTCAAAGTTTCCTAGATCCGCATCTGTACCCCAGGATCAGTTCATTAACACCCCCCCCCGGGGCCAAACAAATTTCTTCGCCCCCCCCCCCGAAAATTTCTTCGCCCCTCCCCCCCCCCAATGCAATAATCCTGGCTATGAGTCTGCCCGGGTCCGAATAGTCACTTCGAATTTATAAATAATAAATATAAATACTGAAGTCTTTAAAATATTTTAAATAATGTATTATTTTACTATTGGCTAATTTGATCATTGAAATAATTTTTAGTACTTATGAAAATGGCGACTAGTGAATTCTCGATCGAAAATAATGATATGATTCTGGATGCACTGAAATGGTTTGTTTTTAGTAAAACCGACAATGCGTATATTTTTCAAGTTCCTGACTATGGGGATGAACGTGGCAAAATTTGCATAATTTTTTATCAGCGGCATGTTAGCGTGGAGCAATTACAACAATTTTTGTCTCGTGTGATACTATCTTAATAGGGAGCCGGAGCCGTCAAATTTGTGGGAGCCGGAGCCGAAAAAAAATATGGCGGCTCCGCAAGCCTGTGTGTGTGTATGTGTATTGTTTGGAAAGGATAATGGCTTTTTTTTTTGGTGGGGGGGGGTTGTGATGGTCGGGAGGTCGGTCATCTGCTGCATGCAGGGATTCCAGTTTAGATTATAAAACTCATTTGCATTTCCGTGTATGTCCTTCTGCTGTTGTTTAGTTTATTTCGGTTAAGTTCGGTTGGCGTTTGTTGGTGTTGTTGTTGTTGTTTCAGGATTCTAGTTTTCATTAAGTATTTCGATCTCTGCCAAACCGCTGATATTGCACAAAATGTCTGGTCAAAACCAGTTGCTGATTTTTTTTTTTATTTATATAAAAAAAACAAGAAAGATATGTCTGTAAAAAAAAAATCTGGCCAGCATTCATCGTTCCTCCCCCCCCCCCCCTTTTTCAGATCAGAGCCTGATTTATGCTCGAACAGCCAAATTAAACAACAAGAAATTTGGTCACCATTGTCACGAATTCTCTCCCCCCCCCCTTACTCACGTAAATCGCCATTTACATTCGGGATCCGCACCCCCCCACCCCCACCCTCGCCGTATGCTATCAACAGTCTAGAGCAGGGCTTCTTAAACTTTTGTAATTCACGACCCCATTTATGATTGCGAGTTTCTTGACGACCCCATACAAATATAAAAGAAAAATAAATTAATATTTTACAAGTTAAAAAACATTTTCTGTTAAATTGTATTTTTATCTCTCGCGACCCCGGAATTCTGCTACGCGACCCCAAATGGGGTCGCGACCCATAGTTTAAGAAGCCCTGGTCTAGAGTCTAGAGATCAACATTCTCATACAGCGACTCTTTTCTCGCCACCCAGTTGATGTTTTTTTTTTTGGCCTTTGCTAATAAATAATAAACTATTTTGTCTAGATCAGGGGTTTGGCAAACTTTTTGAGTCGCGGGCCACATTGTGTCCGTTCATTAGACCGGGCGGGCCGGATCAAAAAGCAAGTGGAGTGTGGACATGAACTAATATGAATTAAACATAAACGTCTTTTAACCCAAAATGCTTACCCTGAATTGGAGTGCGAGCTCGGGATTAAACAGTTTCGGCGGGCCGCATTTGGCCCTCGGGCCGTAGTTTGTCCATGGCTGGTCTAGATTGTGACCGTGGTAAGATTAATATTCAAAACAAATGAAATGATTCAACCAGCCTAGTTAACCCGCATTTCATTTAGGTAGAAAGCACTTGTTGTTGATGTATTTTTTTTCCGGCGGACTTAATGAAGTTGAATAAATATATATATTTTTTCTTTTCTCCTCACAGGTCGTGTTGGTCAGGTGGAACGAGCCGTACCAAAAGCTGGCCACCTGTGACAGCAGGGGCGTCATCTTTGTGTGGATAAAACACGAGGGCCGTTGGTCCATTGAGCTCATCAACGACAGGAACAGCCAGGTAGGTGGATGAACCGTTACGTCAACAAACACATGTGTCTGATTGCTTATTGTCGCTTCTTTTAAGTGCTTCCTTGGGGATCGCTCATGTCCGCATGCGCAGTCTGGAATAGCCACGCAGACCTTGTTTGTTGGGTTATTTTTATATTATATAAGCACATGCAGTTGAACAGCGGTTCAAAAAGTGTGGGTGTCGAAGGCTGTTTCGAAGTGGGTCACCACCAAAAAAATGTAATAATTGCTTAATCGAGAAGTACACACTTGATTTTAGCTATCCTTTTCTCATGCGCCCCTTTTTTTTTTGTTTTTCTTATTTTGCGGGTGGGTCGCGGAAAACTGAAGCTGTTTTTTTTTTTAAGTAGGGTGCCAATCGCCGAAATTTGCGAACCACTGTCGTAGAACATTTATGATTGCGCGACTCGATACGTTTTGTTTTCACCTATCCGAATAACTTGCGGGACGAGATAGTCAGGGATGTGGAGTGGTCTCTTACGAATATCTCAATATCTCGCTACACACTATAACTAAATCTCACAAATGCTCCCCAACAGGCCCGGCCTTGTGAATTGCGGGGCCCAATTTAACGTACGCTTGCGATGCTCCATCTTCTAGCTGTAATTGATAGTGATGATGCGCTCAATGTAAATGGCAGGGCCCCGTCCAGGCGCGGGGCCCAATTTGGAGCGATCGGCTTAAGGCCGGACCTTCTCCCCAACACCGACACATTGTCCCTAAACTTTATTTAGTCGTAGCAGGGCTCTAACCCCCTACCCTTTGGCCTCCTGAACCTACTCACATCGACGCATCTTCCTGGATTCTACCGTGACACTTTTGTTTATTGTCTTAAAATGCCTCTTATTTCTTAAAAGTTAACGGGTTCTCTGTCTCCCTTGCTGTCTGTCCACCCGTTCAAAATCCGACTCCGTTAAACATTCTCAAAGCTTGAACTTAAATTTACCTACGGCCTGATCTATTTTCACTGTCCTGGCTCTTCATACTAGCCAGAGGGCCTCCATCAACCCACCCTTCCCCACCCCACTATATTGCAAAGAATCGTATCAACCGCACAGACCTTGTCTTGTCTTTTTTTATGACTGGAAAAAAGAGTAAAAGTCTGTTTTATGATTGGAAACAAGAGTAAAAGTATGTTTTATGATTAGAAACAAGAGTAAAAGTCTGTTTTATGATTGGAAACAAGAGTAAAAGTCTGTTTTATGATCGGAAACAAAAATAAAAGTCTGTTTTACGATTGGAAACAAGAGTAAAAGTCTGTTTTAGGACTGGAGACAAGAGTAAAAGTCTGTTTTAGGATTGGAAACAAGAGTAAAAGTATGTTTTATGATTAGAAACAAGAGTAAAAGTCTGTTTTAGGATTGGAAACAAATGTAAAAGTATGTTTTATGATTAGAAACAAGAGTAAAAGTCTGTTTTATGATCGGAAACAAAAATAAAAGTCTGTTTTACGATTGGAAACAAGAGTAAAAGTCTGTTTTAGGATTGGAGACAAGAGTAAAAGTATGTTTTATGATTAGAAACAAGAGTAAAAGTATGTTTTATGATTAGAAACAAGAGTAAAAGTCTGTTTTATGATTGGAAACAAGAGTAAAAGTCTGTTTTATGATCGGAAACAAGAGTAAAAGTCTGTTTTATGATCGGAAACAAAATAAAAGTCTTTTTTAGGATTGGAAACAAGAGTAAAAGTCTGTTTTAGGATTGGAGACAAGAGTAAAAGTCTGTTTTAGGATTGGAAACAAGAGTAAAAGTATGTTTTATGATTAGAAACAAGAGTAAAAGTCTGTTTTATGATTGGAAACAAGAGTAAAAGTCTGTTTTATGATCGGAAACAAAAATAAAAGTCTGTTTTACGATTGGAAACAAGAGTAAAAGTCTGTTTTAGGATTGGAGACAAGAGTAAAAGTCTGTTTTAGGATTGGAGACAAGAGTAAAAGTCTGTTTTATGATTGGAAACAAGAGTAAAAGTATGTTTTAGGATTGGAGACAAGAAAAAAAGTCTGTTTTAGGATTGGAGACAAGAGTAAAAGTCTGTTTCGTTTTTAAAACAACAGACACAAAACAGTGGATCAGTTTGACAGCTAATCCCCGAGAAGATACAGGCCCGGGGTGTATTTTATATTCATGTAATGCGCTCCACCGATTGACAGACAGACAGACAGATGAACTGACCGGCATTACGAACGGGAAGAGGAAGATTTCATTTTGTTTTATTTTAATTTTTTTTTACACTGCACGGAGAAGA
Organism: Bulinus truncatus; assembly: GCA_021962125.1. NCBI lineage: Eukaryota > Metazoa > Mollusca > Gastropoda > Planorbidae > Bulinus > Bulinus truncatus. Next base: position 3,166,283 of record JAGDYQ010000054.1, on the reverse strand, counting down.
AGGGGGTGGTGGGGGGTGTATTCTTTATTTAGTTGTTGTTGTTGTTGTCGTTGTTGCTTTCTTACAACCTCAAATCTAGGTTTATGCTGGGTTTTATTTTCAGTTTGAAGATAAATTGGATTAAATGTGAGAAGATAACAACAAAAAAAAAATAATAAATAAAAAGCACACAAAATGAAATCCCGATCGATTATTCCCATTTCCTTTTATAAACTGTGCAAGGATACAGGAGAAATATGAAATTTACAGCATTTCAAAAGTTAAACACAAAAAGAAACATTCACACCAAATTTAGCGGCTAGGAAAGAAAGGGAAAGGAGATGGTGGGGTGGGGGTGGATTCGCGCGATCATCTTTCATAAATTCCAATTTTATTATTTACATTTTACATTTCATATGCATTATTAAACTTGATGATTTTTTTTTTTTTTTTGGAAAAAGTGGGTGGGGCTGGGGTCAAAAATGTCGATAGAATATTGATTAAACTTTCCACAGCAGCAGCAGCGTCAGGACATATGGATGATTTGGGCTCGTTTGTTTGTTTTGTTGTGCTTACTAATTAGTCACTTAAAAAAGTCCATACCGTTGATCAACACATTGCTATTATTTAGCTCAGGGCTTCTTAAACTTGTGTAATTCACGACCCCATTTATGATTGCGAGTTTCTTGACGACCCCCATACAAATATAAACGAAAAATAAATTAATATTTTACAAGTTAAAAACATTTTCTGTTAAACTGTAATTTTTATCTCTCGCGACCCCAGAATTTTGCTACGCGACCCCCATAGTTTAAGAAGCCCTGATTTAGCTCAACCAATGAAAACTGATTTACATGATTGGCACTTTTGATTTGGTGGACACCTGACATTTTTTTTTTTCGTCCAATAATTTATAAGGGGGTATAACTGATAGAGTCCAGTACGCTGTGGGCGTGTTTATGTGTGTACACTGGGGGGGGGGTCGTTATAGGAGGCGGGGGATGGCAGTGTCACGGGCATCTGCGGGGCGGGTGGGGGGGGAGGGTGTTACGGTCGGAGCTCCAGACAGAGAACCCCCCCCCTCCCCCTTTCCCAAGTTGATCGCGACACCACTGGTATCTTCTGTTGTACGTCTTCATTCATATGCATGTTGTGTACTAGTGCAGTGGTCGGCAGAGTGCGGCTCCGGAGCCGCATGTGGCTCTTTGGCTCCTTAAGTGCAAAAGAAGACATACACACACACATAGAAAAGAGATCATACACACACACATACAAAAGAAGACATACACACACACATACAAAAGACGACATACACACATACAAAAGAAGACATACACACACACATACAAAAGAAGACATACACACACACATACAAAAGAAGACATACACACACACATATAAAAGAAGACATACACACACACATACAAAAGAGGGCATACATACACACACATACAAAACAAGACATACACACACACATACAAAAGAAGACATACACACACACATACAAAAGAAGACATACACACACATACAAAAGAGGGCATACATACACACACATACAAAAGAAGACATACACACACATACAAAAGAAGAGATACACACACATACAAAAGGAGACACACACACATACAAAAGGAGACACACACACATACAAAAGAAGACATACACACACATACAAAAGAAGACATACACACACATACAAAAGAAGACATACACACACATACAAAAGAAGACACACACACACATACAAAATGAGATACACACACATACAAAAGGAGACACACACACACATACAAAAGGAGACACACACACACATACAAAAGAAGACATACACACACACATACAAAAGAGGACATACACATACACACACATACAAAAGAAGAAACACACACACACATACAAAAGGAGACATACACACACACACATACAAAAGAGGACATACACATACACACACATACAAAAGAGGAATCACACTCATTCATAAAAAAAACCCGCGCACACACACACACATTAAAGAGAAGGCTCAGAAACACGCACACATACACATACAAAAAAAGACTCTCACGCATATACATGCAAAAGAAGACCGGCACACTCACACACTTGCAAAAGACAATAATAAGCTCATGAGAGCCATGACAAACTTCCAAGGGAGTCATCCCCCCCCCCCCGGAGACTCTCTAGCTCCGTGATAACTCCCATACTTCAATGTCACATTGGCGACACCAAGAAAAGTTCCAGTTTATTTTTATATTTTGTTGATTCTCGTCTAGTGTTGTTTTCGTTGACGAAAACTAAAACCTTCGTTGACGAAAATGTTGACTTTTCGTCAACGAGAACTAAAACTAAAATTAAAAGCAAGACTAAAACTAGACGAAAACTAAAATTATTACAGAAAAAACGAAATAAAAACTGAAACTAAAATATTCTCGTGTAAGGTTTTTTTTTTATTTATTTCTTTTCTTTTTTTCATCCTGATGGAAATTTGTTTTTTTTTCCCCTGACGCATGCGCATTTCATGGAATTTGAAAAGTTGGCTTGCTGTATGGGCTTGCTTCTCCCGGCAGGATTATGTCAGACGGGTCGGCATCCATGAACCTATTAACCGCAACTTCCGTTTATGGGATAAGTCGTTTTGGACGCCGCCGCCCCCCCCCCCCCACCACACACACCTCTTTCCGCCTTTTTTAAAAATTATGATGTCATAAAAATTGCATATTTTTTTTCATTCTGTGTGTGTGTGTGTGTGTGTGTGTGCGCGCGTGCGTGCGTGCGTGTGTGTATGTGTGTGACGTCGGATTCGAATCCGAACTTCGTCACATCCCTATCGATTATTTTTATTAATAGCTGGGCCCTTCCTTTGATGCGGGGGGAGAGGGGCTTGGGGCGGTTGTCCTAATCCACATAGGACCGCCAATGGTAGAATAGATTTGAGATGAACGATTGCTCGGTATGAAAAATTAGCCGTCAGAGAGGAGAAACTCACTACAATAATTTTTTGTATAAAACTATTTCTCGAAGATGTAAGAAAAAATAATATATATATATATATATATATATAGTCTTTCGATGATAATTTAGTTGAGGGTTCTTGTCTGTGTCAGTGATGCAGGCATTCTGTCCATACAAAACGTTTGGGCTGGAAACCTCACCCCCCCCCCCGACCGGGACAAACTATGAAAACATGAACCCTTCTGATTTATCCCACCCCCCCCCCATCCCACCCACTCAATTTGACATCGAAATAAAAAAAACAATTATAAACAACTAGCTGTCGTGGAGCTCCCGCACCGCTCCATTGCGACGGCCCTGGAGCGAGCCCCCCCCCACCCCCGCAATCTTGCGACAGCCATGGAGGCCCCCCCACCACCCGTCCCCTTCAAATATTCCTTGGAATTTTTTTTCTCCTATCAGAATGTTCACCCGACTTGAAATTGATATCTAACAATTAGTCGGAGGGAGGGGAAGGTAGATGATACACGGGGGGGGGGGGGCATTCCGTAGCCGCGCGGGAAGCAAGTGAGCTCAACGGGCCAATAAACGTCATAGTTCTTTCTTTGATTTTGTATATTATTTTCGCTTTCCCCCTTCTAAAAAAACAAAAAGGGAACCGATTTTGCGATAGTCCAGCAATGTGAAAAAAGATTTTGGATTGGGGGGGTGGGCGGGTGGTGGAGTTGATAATAATTTCATGGTCATTAGAAAAAAAAAAGACATTAATGTTTTGATACAATAATTTTTTTGTTTTTCAACTGTTTTGTTTTGGGTTTTTTTTTTTTTTAAGTTTTGTTAGATGGAAAGGTGTATGTGTGTTTGCGTGTTTGCCTTTGTGCGCGTGTGTGTAAGTTTGTTTGTGTGCTGAAAAATGTCTCGTTAGCCCGTGTCCGAGCTGAAGATGCAGAAGACTAAAAGGGTGGCCGGGGGGGGGGGGGGCTAGCGCGCAACACGCAAAACGTCCTTCTTAGCTCATTACAGTTTTGTCTGAATGTCCGGTACCATTCACGCATGGGCCTTTCAGAAACAGGGGCACCCGGTATATCAGCGCTTCCCCCGCCCCCCCCCCCCACACACACACACCATTATCCCACGTTCTGTTGATGGTGACGACCATGATTCCCAGCACTCAACACTTGTGATCACACACTCACACACACACACAAATATCGTCCTCGGTATTCGCCTATGACCTTTGGCTCTCCCCTCCTCCCCCTCCCCATCCGCAAACAGTCACACCCACCCTTCAAACAGGACCTCCCCCCCCCCCCCGCCATTCGTTCCCCGCCTCCCTGAACGTATTCTTTATTATCTGACCGGACTTTTTATATTTCTATGTTTTTGTTTTTTTCTTATATTTTATCTCTTTCTGTGTCTTTTTTTTTCTATGTTTTTTTTTCAATGTTTTATTTTCCTATATGACGGTGATCATCTTCTTTTCTTTTCTTTTTTTTTTTCTTTTCTTTCTACATTTCTTTATTGGCTGCGGTCTCCTGGGAAATTGGGTGAGTCTGAAAGGCAGAAAATTGGAAAGCAATGATCTAACGGTGGGGGGAAGGGGGGGGCAAGGTTGTTGTTTCTTGTTGTTGTTGTTGTTATTTTTTTTTTTTTGTTTGTCACACACTGCAGTGGAAGATATGAGCAGAAGCCAGGTCTATCATCCCCCCCCCCCTGGGTAGGGGGGGCGATTAGCTCCTTACCCGCGTTATCGCGTATTAATGCCCCCTGTGTGTTGCATTAAGATACTGCATAATTTTGGTTTGTTTTTTTTTTTGTTTCCTCCGTAGAGAATTTGATGGGATATATTGGGGAAGGGGGGGGTGGTCGAGATTTGGTGAGTTTAGACGTGCTCCCCCCCCCCTTGTTTTCCCCCTTCCCCCCCCCCGTGACAGAAGTAGTCAGTTAAATAATTAGGGCCAGTGTCACTGTCCCTTCGTTTCGTGTGATGACGTCAAGCAGCGATAGGATTGTCATTCTCTTTCCCCTCACTGATTTGCCCTTCCCCTCCCCACCCTCATACACACACGCACGCACGCACACACACACTCAAGCAATGCTCTCAGATTGTATGTTTGTGTGTGTGTGTTTGTGTGTGTGTGTATATGTTTGTGTGTGTGTGTGTGTGTGTGTGTGTCGATGTTGCTGGCCATGTTTGTTTGTTTTTGTTGTTTTTTTCCGTGACATTAAACGTAGTGAAATACTGCAGTAGACTCCTTACTCAACAGAACTTATTATAGTCAACACAACTTGTTATAGTCAACACAACTTGTTATAGTCAACACAACTTGTTATAGTCAACACAACTTATTATAGTCAACACAACTTGTTATAGTCAACACAACTTGTTATAGTCAACACAACTTGTTATAGTCAACAGAACTTATTATAGTCAACACAACTTGTTATAGTCAACACAACTTGTTATAATCAACACAACTTGTTATAGTCAACACAACTTGTTATAGTCAACAGAACTTATTATTATAGTCAACACAACTTGTTATAGTCTAAACAACTTGTTATAGTCAACAGAACTGATTCTAGTCAACACAACGTGTTACAGTCAACAAAACATACAGAACGTATTAGTAGTACACCACGAGATGATGTTGATTTCTTAGAGACCCGGTTCTCAATAGGGAGCGACCGATAATCGGATCGGTATCGGTATCGGACCGATATTGGCACTATCGGTTAATATCGGATCGGCCGATTGTAGTAGGGAGCGACCGATAGTCGAACCGATATTGGCACTATGGGTTAAATGTCGGACCGGCCGTTTTTTGGCTGCCGATACATTGTTTTTTTTTTTCACAACAGAGTTGCAGAAAAAAAAATCAGTAAATAACCCAATTGTACAACCAGCTCAGACAAGATTTTAAAAAAAAGGAAAAAAAAAATCCGTACACAGAAATTGTCACGTCTACATCAGAGATATGACCTTGAAACAATAGGATTGGCATTTCTTAATTCTAATGTATGACCTTGAATGATACAATTAGTGAACATCTGTGTGTATTTTTTTTGGGATGGGAAGTTGGGGGGGGGGGGGAGGAACAAGACTTACGTGTGGGCGAAGTGTCACGAAATATGACAGGGAAGGGGTAAGCATGGGTTGACATACGTCATTAGCTGTAGCACGAGGAAAACACGTGTTTGGCATTGTTGTTGATTAAAAAAAAATATCGGTATCTGGGGGGGAGGGGTGAACAAGACACGCGTGGGCGAAGTGTTACAAAATACGTCATACAACACGAGAATAACACGTGTTTGGCATTGTTGTTGCTTAAGGGGCTGTCCATTAATTACGTCAACAAAATAGGGGGGAGGGGGGGTCATAAAATTTTTGACAATTGTTGACAAGGGGGAGGGGGTGAGGTCAAGAAAAGTTGACGTCAACAATGTTACTTTTTTAAAATTTAATATAATTACTTAATAAATAGGAAAATTAAGCAGCGTTTGTAGTTCTGTGTTACACACTCGCTTAACATTCAGTATTTTAATTAAACTAACTATATTCCTACTAATTTTGCCACATAAACATTTTGGAAGCCACCTTTTTTAGGGGGGGGGTAATCAAATGTTGACGTAATTTTATAGGGGGGGTCTCTGGAAGTTTGACAAGTTGTTGACAAGGGGGGGGGGTAAAAATCGCCAAAAATTTGTTGACATAAATAATGGACAGCCCCTAAAAAGATGGCATCGGTATCGGTAAAAATGCTGGAGGAAAATATCGGTATCGGACTATCGGTAAAAAGGCATATCGGTCGCTCCCTAGTTCTCAACCGGTTGTACTCGGGCCCCCAATGGTTGTGCAGGGGGTTACGAATCGACGTATAATTTTTTCGTTTATTAAAACAACAAGTTTGAAGAAGGTCGCCCAGTTTTGCTGCGTGACGCGACACCAAAAACCAAGTGCGCCAATTATCGCCCAAGTAAGCGCGTTCCGTTAGGAAAATAAGAACAAGTATTCGCGAACTCACGTGGGAGGGAGTGTGGGGGGAGGGCCGATGGACATACTTTCGCACCCTTTGGGGTACAGTCCCCACAAAAAAAAGATCATGAGAACCGCTGTCTAGAGCCAGGAACCCCCCCCCCCCAGTCCCTCTTCCTCCAAACTGTTGAAGCTCAGAGTTTTAAAAGTTAGCAACGGATCATGACTGTATTATTTAATATCGGAGGTACGCCTGAGGCGCCTTCTTCATTGACACAGTGTAATCAAATGAAACTGACTTTATTAACTGAATGTATTTTGCCAATGTAAAAGTCCAATCAACTTATGTTAATTATACTATAGTTATAACAGCAATGCTTCCATTTGTTAAAAGCTCTTTTATTTTCCCCCTTGGTGTCATGTCTCAATGTTTAAAGACGTGTCCTTCTCCTATCCTATGACATCCCTGTAAGGATAAGATATTTTTTTTTAATCACGTGATCCTATGACGAGTTTGTATAACTACCTATGGGGGGTATAATCCTTTAAGTGCCCTTCATTCCAACCACACACGAGCCTGCATTACTAACCCGAGAGGGGGGCTCGAACTTTTAAACATCAACGGATTCAATCGTGCTTACTTATCCAAAGCGTCATCACTTCTGACTGATCGATTGTGCGGATCACTTTTAAATAGCCATCCCCCCCCTCCCACCAACCCGCTACCATTCAAAAAAGGTTTTTAGTATTGCTGTTAAAATTGTTTTAATATTATTGAATTACTTCACAGCGCCATAGATTGGTGGCATTATAAAAGTACTTCACAGCGCCATAGAGCGGCGTATGGGCTTTGTACTAGCCACACATTCCCTTAAAATGCCGTGGCTACAGTAACATATGAATTCTACCCTTCATCCGCCTCAATGGCCTTTTTAGACTAAGGCAACGTAAACTTATCATTACTACCTTACATTTGCGGGCTCGGTAACAGGTCCATGATAAAGATTGGGCTGGTCCACGACCTTAGGACACTAAAGTTCTGAGAACCCCTGATTTAGGGAGGAAAACCGACAAAAAATAAAGGAGCTAAAAGAAAAGAATACAGAGAAAAATTAGAAATGAATTGAGCGCCATTTGGCTTTACTATTGCGTTCTTATGATTTAATTTCAAATAAGTATTAACACAATAATATTTGGGAGAAATCCTAACTTGATCACATTTTAAGAACCACTGCAGCTAGAGAGCTATGGCTGTGACGTGCAGTATTGAGTTGTAAAAAAAAAGAACAATCTCCTAAGATCAGTGTGTTAAATTACTGATAACTTTCTGTCAAAGATTCATAGTGAGCGTGGCGTTGAAAATAAAAAAAAACCGGTATTTTCTGTGTTCACAACCGAAATGTTTAACTATCTTGTTTATTTCAATCAGACGTTCTAAAATTGTAAACGCCCTGTGTGTAAAATATACATATATTCCAATTGAAATGTTCTCTAGATGAGCCCATCGTCAAATTGCACACACACCCCATTCACACACCCCCATCTTGTAAGCCCCACTTTTTATAACACTGTTATACTCCTTATAGTTTGAAATAAAGGCGATTTCTGGAGCACAAAGAGATGTTCCTACACAGGCGGACTTTGGGGATGGCGGCTAGGGGGGAGGGGGGTTGATTAAAGCGTTTGGATACGGTACATACATAGCCTACTACATTTACCGCTCTCGGTCCTGCATGTGACATTCGCCCTTGACCCCGCGCACTGCCAAGGTTATAGCCTATTGTGTAGACTTATAGATTTTGCATCGTATCTCAACCTCTGAACCTGATAGTTGCTTGCGGTTTATGTTAATGCATTCTGTCTCAATTTTATCTGGGTTTTTTTTTTCTATACTTCCACATTTCGTTAAACTATAGAAGGTCTTACGCCAGGGACGTGACCGAATTTCCTCATTTGTAGTCCACATTAGATTTTGTTTTTCACCCCTTTTTGTTTCGACGTCTGCTGCTGCTGTTGTTTTTATTTATTCCACCTTGCGTGTATTCATTCGCATTTTTCTTTCCCTTGTTCATTTAAATAAGATTGTCTCTTGATCAGCATTACCATTCCCCCCCCCCCTAGTCTTCTATGCTCTCCCCTGGTGAGCGATTTGTAACTGAGTTATCTCCGCTTGGTGTGCCGTTGTTTCTTTGGTTAGTGCGCGCTTAGAAATATTTCCCTGCGAACTAATTCTTCTAGTCCGTGGCGTATTTTGTCGCCACATTCACCGATGGAGGTATCAATTTCTGAATTATTCTTCCTTGAAAGTTGTCGTTTTGTGTTTCATAAAACACAACACAAAAAAACAAGAAAACTCAGAACAAAAAAAGAAATCTCTCGCTCAGTTATCTTCCCTTGAAAGTGTCATTTCTTGAGCTATCGTCCATGCGCAGTGTTTATTTCTGAACTTTCATTCCCCACATACCCTGTTGCCTGCAGTGTCCAAATATCAATTTCGCATACATTGGGTCGGTGAAGTCGTTGGCATGGCTCAAAAAAAAAAAAAGAAATGGGTGGGGTGGGGGGGGGAGAACTGAGGCGACCGATTGGGAGATGGATGGAACATTAAGGGTTAGGCAATTCACTCAAGTCTGGGCAATTATTTCTGAATTGCTAAATATGAATTCCCTGTTGGGGACTTGTATAGAGTTTATGCTAAATGTGGATCTCTTTTTTCTTTCTCTTCTGTTAAGTTAAGGTAGTTTTTGTGTCGGTGAACTTTTCTGTTAACCGCATTGAAGTGTAAAATTGATAATTGTTTAGATCTTTAAAAAATAAAGGGATAACAACATACGCCGATTATATTCACATGAAATTGATATTTTGGACAAACGTCACACATAAATTCACTCATGGGGCTGTGACACCCGAACATCTTTCACGAGCAGTGGCAGTCATACGTTACATTATGGGCTGTGACATCCGAACATCTTTCACGAGCAGTGGCAGTCATACGTTACATTATGGGCTGTGACATCCGAACATCTTTCACGAGCAGTGGCAGTCATACGTTACATTATGGGCTGTGACATCCGAACATCTTTCACGAGCAGTGGCAGTCATACGTTACATTATGGGCTGTGGCATCCGAACATCTTTCACGAGCAGTGGTAGTCATACGTTACATTATGGGCTGTGGCATCCGAACATCTTTCACGAGCAGTGGTAGTCATACATTACATTATGGGCTGTGGCATCCGAACATCTTTCACGAGCAGTGGTAGTCATACATTACATTATGGGCTGTGGCATCCGAACATCTTTCACGAGCAATCATACATTACATTATGGGGGCCTACATCCTTATATTACTTCAGGGATGTCGACGCCCTTAATTACCTCATGGGTGATGATGCCCTAACAATACCGCATTGTCTGTGACTTGCATTACATCAGGACCGTTGCCGCCCTCAAATACCTCATGAATGTTGACGCCCTTAGACGCATGGGCGGTGACACACTGTTATTACATCATGGGCGATGACACCTTTAAATTACCGCATTGAGGGGGGGGGGTGACAGCCATACTTTGCCTCATCGTTAATGGGCCAACCCCTACCTTTTTGGGCATCACTTCTACTAAATACGTCATTAGCGGATGCGCCATCTTGTTGCCTCACGGTTGGGTACATTTTCAGTTTACTGGACGTGTTTTTTTTTTCTGATTCCATATTTATCGATTCAGAGGCAGACTAAGGTTGGTTGAGGTCCAGAGTGTAAAAGACATTACTGGGCCCCTGAAAGACACTGACGTGGAAAATATATAAATCCATCACATATTTGGGGCCCCCCTCACAAGAAAACCCTAACCTGTTCTTTGATTTCATAGGAAATTTCCTAAAAGGATGAGACGTTTATCTCCAATAGATCAGTGTTGTCTTAACCTATTTCACGACTGTACCCCAAAGGGCGCGAAAAAAGTGTGTCCGCAGGTACCCCTCATACGTTAGTGCTTCAAATTCTTGTTTGTTTGTTTCTTAAACGAAAATTATATGTCGCGGCGTACCCCTGCAAAAGTTTTCCCGTACCCCTTGGGGTACGCGGATCACCTGTTGAGAACCCTGGCAATAGATCCAATAAACCACATCTTGGTGCGGTTGTTGTTGTTGTTGTTTTTTTTTTTGGAGTACCCAAAACCTTAACGCCACCAAAGTGCCTACTTCTCGCCCACACATGATCTTGTAGCATGGTTGGTCAAGAACTAGGTGTACATTTATGTATATAGTATCACTTCCTGCCTGTAAATCCGCCTGTTTATCTTTACACTAAGTGACTAATACACTCAGACGTGTTCCCCGTAAAGTTGGGTGTAGGTTTTTTTTTTATTTCGTTAATGAAACTTTCGGATCCCAGATTTGAATTCCAGAGCACGGAGGTAGTAGCGCAGCTTTCAGTTCCTTGATCCTTTATCGAATTCGTAACCAACCCTTCCCCCCCCCCCCACCTTACTTTAGGGAAAGGCTTTGCGACGACTCGTCTACACCACAGAGCTCTATATTTAAATACAGACCTCAGTGGTGTACACCCCCGTAGTCGGGGCTCCATTATCCCCACCTCAGGCTCGTTGCAACGCATCCATTTGTTCTGGTCTTCGCCAACTCATCTGACGGGAGACCCACCCATCCCCCGCCCTCAACGCGTTTGACCGTTACGTTATCACGGAACCCGTTTCCCTGTAAGATTGACACGCCCCCAACACCCACCTTCTACGACGGAATTCATCGATGCAGATTCGTATCATTGCAGCAGGCTGCTACCTTTCCGGAAAGCGACTGTTCGGGCTAAAAATTATCCGGTTTTGATAAAAAAAAAAAATAATTAATTTTGTTTGTACAAAAATTATGTCTTAAAATAAAGCGAGCAATTTCAGCAATATGTGATGATGGGCTAAAAAATCCTACTCAGTTAAACCGGCCAACCCTTCCGTAAACCTTAGCCCGGACGGTGGAGTGTTCACTGTTAATATTAATTTCACTGGCGTGAAATGGAGTGCCTGGTTGCCTGATTTGGCGGGTTTCCCCGCACGTCACGACGGTGTTTCCGGGTCAATGATGGGAGGAGTTTTCGCTCACTTGACGTGTTCAAGGGTTTTTAGCGGCTACAACGTTTTATAGTATTCAAATTTTAAAATAATGACGCTCGATATATAAACAATGTCTGACTTTTTTTTTATTCTATTAATTTGGTGGAAGTTGTTATTATTTTTTGTTTTTTTTTTTTTGTTTTTTCCTGAGTTTCAGCGGTCTTCGACAAAAACATCTGGCAGCACTGAAATTAAGTATGCAGGCAGTGCCGTAGCGAGCCTAACTCGCGCCCGGGGCACAATACCTTTTTAATACCCTTTTAGCGCCCCCCACCCCATTCGAAAACCATATAATATTATATGTAAAATATACCATTAGGCGCCCCTTTGTGAGTAACCCCCAGGGCATGATGCCCCCTTGCCCACCCCTCGCTACGCCCTTTGGGAGTAAACGGGGATCTTTTTTGTGTTGGCAGAAGACAGTGCCTCAACAAAAAAAATAAACAACTTAAAATGTTGTGTACAAGGGACCGTAACTTTCTTCTGTTTAGCAAATCTTCTTATCTCCCCATGTTTGTTTGTTTTAGTTTTTCTTTTCGTTCTTCAGTATTGACGATGGCGACCTTTTGTTAGGCAAAGGTCAGACGGTGATTTTTGGTCTTTATTATCAGGGACCTTTACTGCTGGACCTTAATCAAGATTTAAAGATGGGCAGTTCAATACGAGATTATTAGTTTTGTGTCTTATTTCTGCTGGCGTCTATTTTTTTATTTTATTTTCAACATGAATTAATGTTGTTTGTTTGTTTTTAATCAGTAACAGTTTCTTGCCATGCTCGGTAAACCGTTGTTTAAAAATATAAATGACAAGCTGTACCCTGCAAAACCTTTGCATAGAGTTATATCCCCTTAGGCTTGATCGGTAGGACAGGTTATTTTTTTTTGGTTTCGGGCAGATCCGATTTTTTCATGATTGTATTTTAAACTGGAATACTGTTGTATTAATTTTTTTTTACTTTCGATTCAACGCAGAACCGAAATCGCTTTTATATATATTATAATATGATTTTTTTTTTTTTTTGGTTTTAAACTTTCAGTTAGGATTGAGGCGTGTTTCTTCAACAAAGAGTATCACATATATATTTGCTGCTTTATCAAAAAAATGTGTATGACATTCTGCGCTGTGGGAAAAAAAGAAAGAAATCGGCAACTCAATTTGTTTGTTTTTTTTTCACTGGGCGACAGTTGGCTGCCATTGCACACGCCGCTTCGTTATAGAATGTAAAGCAGCAGGCATATTTTCTTTTTTTTTTTTATGGAAAATGGGATGCATGTCATTAGAGCGACTGAGGACACAACATATCAGATCATGTGTTTATTACACAATATGCAGTGTTTATTACGCAATAAGCAGTGTTTATTACGCAATATGCAGTGTTTATTACGCAATAAGCAGTGTTTATTACACATTATGCAGTGTTTATTACACAATATGCAGTGTTTATTACGCAATAAGCAGTGTTTATTACACATTATGCAGTGTTTATTACACAATATGCAGTGTTTATTATACATTGTTTATTACGCAATATGCAGTGCATATTACGCAATATGCTGTGTTTATTACGTTCTCATAGATAGGCAAAATAGGCGGCCATTGAGTGCCCCCACTACATTCGGGGGGGGGGGCCTTTCTAGACTTTTATTTTGCTGTGTTGTTAAATGTCTTTACGTGAGTTCACAGTTGAGGTTCCATGTTGTCAAAGACTATTAGAGACCCAATATTTGCAAGCGTTTTTTTTCTCCTATGCCCCAAATGTACATTTGACAAAGGCCAGTAAATTTCACTAGCTGCACCCTGCATAATCTTGGCAAAATGCCTGTAAATTATTTTTTTTTAATGTTTGATTCAACAAATTCATCACAGGGTGTGAATCAAAAAATTATTGAATCGTTGACTAATGTGGTCACATTTCACCATCCACGTGAATAAAATTAAATCAAGGAGTGTAGTTTTAAATCAACTATTTCATTTGTCAAAAATTGAAATGGGTGACTTTGGTGAGTCGAAATATTGGGATAATGATTCGAATCAATAGTGGCTAATCACCGGCTTTAAGCCATTTACTCGTTGTCGTGGAAATGATTGGTCAGGGTCTGAGCCACCAGTTATAGGTCTCACTCACCCACCCCCACCCACCACTCTGACTCTCCACCGTCCAATGCAGTCTACTTCACTTTTAAAATAAAAAAAGTATGTAATGAAAAAAAATGAAATTTTGAACATTTCACTGGATCTCATCCAACGAGGTAGCCGAGTGTAAAAATAAAATAAAAATCAATGGCGCTATCACCTTCCCCCTCCCCCTTAACCCCCTCCGCTCCCTCCCTTTTAACCCCAGCCCTTCACATTGAGTATCCCATAAGACTAACGTCATCTTCCGCTTGGCCGGCTTACATGGCGCCGTGAAATAAAATATAGACCACCACTCTGTAGAGGGGGCGACCGGGAGCCGAAAAGTGAAAGTCCATGACACCCTTTCCTTTTCCCCCACCCTCTCCACCACCTCACCAATCACACATCCCCTCTCCCCCTTCTACACACACACACCCCTCTCCTTCCCTCAATAGTGTGAAAGATGGTGACTTCAATGTCATATTGTGCTGTGAACTTGAAGGAGGCGGTGTCAAAAACACTGCAAAAAAAAAAAGGAGAGGGGGGGGGGGGACAATTCACCGACATACATTTAAATGTAGTTTAGGGCTTTGTTTTTGTATATTATGCCAGATTGCGTGTGTTTTAATAACGCCTCCCCCGGTGGCGTAAACAGGGGGGGGGGGGTGGAGGTAGCCAGCATCCATTTTTCCGCCAGAAAACATCTTTCGTACTTTCGTGGTTATAGTAAAGACGGTTTAAAAAATATAATAAAATAATAGCGATTTGGGCGCTGCCGTTAAATCGAAAGTAAAGAATCAATACAACAGTATTCCAGTTTAAAATACAATCATGAAAAAAAAATCGGATCTGCCCGAAACCAAAAAATAACCTAGCCTACCGATCAAGCCTAAGGGGATATAACTCTATGCAAATGTTTCGCAGGGTACAGCTAGTACAAAAAAAACCTTACCATTAGAGGGTAAATCTGATTTCAGAAACCTCCTTCTCATCACGACATTCTTTACAGGCCTGTGATAAGTGTAAAAAAAAAAGTGTAACTGCGACCCGCCCCCCCCCCACCCAATCCCTCTCCCTCCCCCTACCGGTCCTTACCTCACACACTTGAATGTCCTAACCGCATTTCCTTAACCGCATCGGCCCGATCTCGTTCAGCCTCGTCAAACATCGGGTCTGGGTTCATGTCCTGATCAAGGGCTACTCAGTAGTAGACTTGTTAGTCAGCGGCTGACCGAATGTGGAAAAGGTTCAGATGCGTAACTAGGGAGCGGGGAGGGAAGGGTCCCCCCGGAAGGGAACAGTCCCCCGGACCCCAGCTTTAGGGGGCCCCAAACATTTTTTTACATTAAATATTAAGTGCATTATCTCAAGTCATGATGTCGAATGTCAAAATGCAGGGGCCCCCTAAGAGGACAAGCCCCCCCAGGCCCCCAAAGCCCTAGGTTCGGCACTGCGGAGGTTCAAATAGTTTGTATCCGAAAGGTTTTGGGCCAGGTCCGAAACGAGGAAGGGTAATAATCTGAGGAATGTCGGTGAATATTTCAACAGGTGAAAAAAAAAATGGAAGTTTGAAAGGGAGTTTGTTCATTTGTAAACAATGGTTCATTTTCATTTTAAAAGAAAGCGACTTAAAAATGCTATGCACTGCCAAATACTGTCATGCACACACAGTTGTTCACTGCTATATAGTTCTGTACTCTGCTGTACTATTTTACACAATTTGATGGAAAGGGGGAGGTGGGATATACTTGCTTAACTTTATTGTATGTATTTATTTTAATAATTAGAAGCCTCTTCTTTACATGGGGAAAGTTTACATGCCGTTCTCAACAGACATGATTTAGGAGGGTGGGAACACATTTCCTCCCAGTAAAGACACTATCCTTAACCCGTCAACCTCACCCGCTCATCTTGTCGTCTGCCAGATTATTCCCACGGCTCGACACCTGTGACGACACAAATAGACATCGATTTCCGTGTAAAAAAAAAGAAACAGAAAGAAGAAACAGTTTTTTTGTTTTTATTTTTTTCAATCTCAGTCTCGATCAGCCATTGGACAGTTCAAATTTATTAATTTCCCGTTTGTTATATCTTCTCGTGACCACCTTTCATTACACAGATGGGGATGGGAGGGGGGGGGATAGAGAGAGAAAATTGAAGCAGTGCCATATAAACCCGATGTCCCACATATAGGCTGTTCACATACAGACTGTTCCTTTCTGTTTGTCCTGGGGTTATGTTTTTTTTCCACCTTATTTCTATCAGTTTCCTCATTTTGTTTGATTCTGTTTTTGATTCTAATTGAGGCCCGCAAAACACTGCCCAGTGGCCACACCCCTATGTTTGTTTGTTTAGTGTTGTTTGTTTTTTAACGACATAAGCGGCAAAAACTCCAGATAATGACATTTCCGAGCCTTGATTTTTTTGTGTGTATTATTTTTGCTTGACCAGAGTCAGGTATTGTCCTTCAACCGTGCCATACTTCCAATACTTGGGTATTCGTCACACCAGAATCAGATATTGTCCTTCAACACTGTCATACTTCCAATACTTGGGTATTTGTCACACCAGGAATCATGTAGTGTCCTCCAACCCTGCTATACCGAAATAAGGTCGATTGGAAACGATTTTGAAATTAGAGAGTTAATTATACTGCAGACATTTAACATTAGGAACGGAATTGAGACACATCAGTGATTCTCAAAACTGCACTTCGCTAAGCAGCTTCCTTGTGGACTGTGAATGATATCACGCAGTTGAAATCGGGGGGGGGGGGCTGTTTTGGATAGTTGTCAAGTCCATTTTGTATGTTGTTGTTGCTTTCACTTTGTTATTCGCGAGTTATCTAAAACATTAAAAATGGGACCTCCCAATTATTAACTGTTTTACAAAGTAATGATTTGGGAACTGCTGAATCTGACCGCCATGGCACTTGAGTGTGTGTAATCAGCCGTGATGGACCCTGTGGATAGATACCATTTCTAAACTGTGTTCCGTCATTTCAACAGCTGAATTAGTTTTCACGATTTTTTTCTTTCACTGACTCTTGTACTCGAATTCCGACCTGCGGTTGTTGTTGTTCCATAAGGCACTATTCTTCCCAGTGGCGTAGCGAGCTTAACATCGCGCCCGGGGCCCAATACCTTGTCAGCTGCCCCCACCCCATTCAAAAACCATATAATATTATATGTAAAATATACCATTTGGCGCGCCTTTTGTGAGTAGCGCCCTTTTATGAGTAGCGCCCTTTGTGATGCCCTCTGCGCCCCCTCGCGACGCCACTGATTCCTCCGATATATCTTATTTTAATAATAAAACATCTTTTTTTTTCAAAGCGTAATATTGAAATCCATTTTGTAGACTATAGGCTCTCAAACTTGTAACATCCGCCGCTGTATTATATTCGATGTAACTGTCGGAAGTGCTTTGAGATGGTTATAATAAGAGGATGTCTCCACCCATCCTTCACGGGAACGGATTGTCGTGTGGTAGAACGCTCGACTGTCGACCTGAGGGTCACTGGTTCGATCTCGGTGAGGACCAATGGATATCACAGGTCATGGCTTAAGTCTCCGCTATGTCTCCCGTGGTGCCTCCATGGCCATTGCACTATCGTCTTTGGTGGGGATGAAAGAAGGGGATGGCAAAAACCGTCCCATTAGTGGTTTATAGGAGCTAAGAGATTTAAGCTCAACCTTATTGGGGCGTCACACACAAACACACACACACACACACTCCCTTTTTCTGGTTCGTCTACTTTAAAAAAAAATTATTATATACTCTTCAGTAATCCCTAACCCTCGCCCTGGAAATTCATTTGTCCCGTTGCAAAACTTGTTCAGCCAGTCTCCAACTGTATAGGTCACACTGTTTGACCTCTGTCCATTGTGTGACCAGGCAAGGCTTGTTTTTTTTTTTCTTTTATATTAACACCTACGATTCCCCCCCCCCCCTTTTTTTGTTGAAGGTGCCAGCTATCTTCGTCTATCAGTCTGTAAGCGAAATAAAATCTCAAGAAATTTTAGTTGGCTGAAAATATGTTTATGTGCTTCTCGGGCCGTCAGGTATACGGTGTCAAACAATCAAAGAGATAATAAATCAAATTGATGTTTTAAAATGTATACAGCTTTGTTTATTTTTATTTTTTTTAGAATTGTTTCATCCTATACGACGCTTAATCATCTGTAATGCATTATTCCAACGCTCTGATTAAAAAAAATGAATTGATTCGTTAATTGCTGGGTCAAGTCTCTCTCTCTCTCTCTCTCTCTCTCTCTCTCTCTCTCTCTCTCTCTCTCTCTCTCTCTCTCTCTCTCTCTCTCCCTCTCTCTCTCCCTCTCTCTGATTTGGCCTCTCAAATCAAGTCGTTTGAAGCAAATTTAATTGCAGGGATCAAAGAAAATGCTAATGGTGAGATAATCGCATGTCGCACATGTTTTTATTTTTGTATGATGATTGATAACTGAAAATATTTTTTTTTTTGACAAAAAACAGACTGTTATATTATTTCTGTGCAGGATTCCAGGAACTGCAGATTGTAGTTGTATTCCCACTGTAATAAATATCTATGCTATGTATATGTATATTGACTTTTACATATCATTTTTTTTTTAATTTACGGTTTTTTATGGCTGAATATGATATTTAACTGTAGTCATTAAAATAAATTACGATAGTATATTAACCAACATGTATCTACCAGTGATGGGAAGATGCCTAATGTATTTAACGGTTCCATTACAGTTACCGATTCTTCTCTTATAAACTTTCATTTCCTATTCGAATACCGATTTTTTTTCTTTTTATAAACTACCGTTCGCTGTTCGACTACCGATCCCTGTATATTTACAGCTACCAAAATTTATTTAATGCTCGGAAATTCGGTTAGAACCAACATAATGAAAGAGAAAATCGGAAATTGACCCCAAACAAAATCTGATTCCGGTACCAAAAAAAAAAGATCCGAGATTTCTGATTCCCCAAGAATCGTCCCATCACTGGTAGGCTGTATTTGAAGATCCTTTAATAACGGTACTCTCATGAACTTGGTTGCCTCATCTATCCTTAAGATGTAACCGAATACTTATTCAGCTCACCAAAAGTCAGCCCACTATGTGGGTGGCGCCCACGTTATACCCGCCAAATTCTGAAGTCTTCTGTTCTCTCATTTTTTTTTTAGGTGACTGACTTTGCCTGGTCTCATGATGGACGAATGGCCCTTATCTGCTACAGGGACGGCTTCATCCTCGTGGGCAGCGTGGCCGGACAGCGGTACTGGTCATCCATGCTCAACCTGGACAACACCAGCATCACCTGCGGCGTGTGGTCGCCCGACGACCAGCAGGTGAGAAAGAGCTAGCGCCCCCGCCCCGATCACGTGGGCGGCAGGCGTGGCTTCTATTTTAGTCTATATTATGTGCTTCCTTGTTTTTTTGTTGTTGTTGTTTTATTTTACTTCTGGTGAACAGTGTGTGTGAGGTGGTGCGCTCGGTCTGCGGACCCCTGTGAGTGGTTATTGTAGGGGGTCCTACCCAGAGCCGTACGCACTTTCTCGGAGGCACCCAGACAAAGGTACATTTGGGGGGGGGCACCATACAAAGTTTGTTTGAAGGACTTGGATAAATATGCTTCTTGGAAATCACGGACCCCCGGATAATCTTTGGAGACTGAGGCGTCTATACAAACCCCACACCCACACACACGGTGATTTATACGAGATAAACATCTCATCCTGACAAGTATTTCACAGATCTGTGTGATCACCTGTGTGACACCACTAACTACTTGGGGGGGTCCCCCTTCATTCAAAATGTTTTAAACTGGGGCCCTTCTTTCCAGAAAGATTTGTCCCCCCCCATATCCAAGCACCTCTAAGAGTAACGGGAAGAAGGGGAGGGCCCCAGTGCTTCTCAGGCTGTAACAACCAGACCCACCATTTGGTCTTCTAGGGCCCATTAAGCGGTATCTCATAGAGATATTTGGGGGGGGGGAGGTCCAATGTAAAAAGTATATGTTGGAATCCTGATAGTATCAGATCAAATAGAAAGACTGACTATGAGGTGACCCAGGCAGACGCCTTGAACCCCCTACCCGTGGTGACGGCTCTGATAGTGCAGGGTGAACTTTGAACATGCGGCGTAAGTATACGTAACTAGCAGTAATTGTGTCGCAGTAAAATTTTGTACTTTTACTTTAGTTCATATTTAAAAAATTAGAGTATGTTCAGGGGCGCCGAGAGCCAACAAGGGCCCCAGGGTAGGACATCATTGCGGGCCCCTTAATAAACAATGAGTCGTGAAAAAATTGACATGGTCGGAACTGCCGGGCCCCCTTACAGATGCGGGCCCCCTGGCAATGACCCCTCCTGACCCCCCTCCTCTCGGCTTGCCTGAGTATGTTAGAAAAGGTCTGGATGTTTGTGTTCATGCGCCCAACGTTTTTTGTTTTTATAAATATCAGAAGCTCTTATAAAGTCTATTACCATGTCCTGGCATGTTACCAATTTATTCAGAAATTATTTTCTGCTTTTTAGTACGGAAGAAAAACGTTGTTTTTTTTTTATAAAATATTTTTTTTATAATGTAATTTTTATTTTAAGTGTTTTATATAGAAGCTTTTTTTTTTAATTAACGGCCGTTAATACCGAGATAACTCTGTTTACCACGTTTCCACTTGATTTCAAAATGTTTTCTCTCAATGTCAAATGTTAAGGGGTTCATTTTTTTATTGTAATGATCCAATATTGTAACTCTCTCTCTCCCTTCTCTCTGTCTCTCCCTCTCCCCCCCCTCTCTCTCTCTCCCTTCTCTCTGTCCAATTTTTTTTTATCCTTGTAATTATCTTTGTCACTTTTTTTTTAGGGCAAAATTATTTTGGTTTTTTTTTTCCATTTCAATTTTTTTTGCATTTTTTTTTTACTTATTTATTTTCTCTAAATGAATGAAAATCAAACGCATTAATTTTCCAGAAACCAAATATTGATTCAGAATCTGAGCAAAGTAAAATGAAAACAGAATTTTTTTTTTAATGTGAAATGAAACACTTATTAAGTTTGGGGGTGAATTATTTCATTCAGCCATTACCCAGTCTGGTCTATAGTTGTGAGATTGAATGATTGAAGTGTAGCTGTATGAAAGATTTTTTTTGTGTAGGAATGTCAAGAAATCATTGACATAGTTGGCAGCTTGTGAACTTAAATGTTTCAGTGGTTCTCTCCTTAAACGATAATATCCCCCCCCCCAATCAGTGGCGTAGCGAAGGGGGGCATCATGACCCGGGCGCTACTCTCAAAGGTAGCGTCAAATGGTATATTTTACATACCATATTATATGGCTTCCAAATGGGGAAGGGGCGCTTAAAAGGTATTGTGCCCCGGGCGCGAGTTAAGCTCGCTACGGTCACTGCCCCTATTCCTGGAATGACTACGATGGATGACCACAGAATGAAATATACATGAAGTCTAAGTGTATTAAAAATTTCGCAGTTGGCAATAAAAAAAGTAATGTATTAAGTATAAGTGTATTAGTAAAGCCTCGTTTTGGGATGAGTACACCACCTACCATATGAATATAATTATCATACAAACTGGTCATCACATAACAGCTTTATATTAGAACACCATCGATCTTTAATTCAGCTCCAATCAGAAGTCTTTGAATTAGTTCCTCCGATTTGCAAGAAAATTCAACAGTTTTTTTTTATTTCTCCTGATGCTGCCAACCTAGCTTATCTTTTCTTCGGATTTGATTTAGTATGTTTTAAATATATATTTAAATTCTATAGAAAGCAGGTGGTTAAGATTTTTTTTTATATATTATGAAACTAAGTCTTTTTAGTCCCATTTGCTGTTAGTAATTAAATATGATTAATGTTACTACTTGTTATTTCATCGAAGTAAATGTTACTATTTTACTATTCTATTAGCCTAATGATATAAATTTGTTATTTCACTCAGGTTATGTTTGGGACACTGGATGGTCAGATTATCGTTATGAGCTCCACAGGGGCTGTGGTCACACAGGTGACGGTCCACGAGGGCTTTGAAATCACCAGTATGGCATGGAGCTGTGAGCGTTTCAACATGGAGGAAGCCGAGACTGGGAGGGACACTGGTGACAGAGGTGAGCTCCCCGATGATGAGTCATAACACGGTCTGTTAAATTTATGTTGTTGTTTTTTTTGTTAGAGTAATTTATACAAAAAATTGAGAGCAAAATTTTCGGTTGGTAAATAGATTATAGTTCATCCCTGCATTAAAACCAGAAGAAAGAGAAACAAAATAAAACAATTAGGAACTTCTACAATTACAGTTTAGGGGACGGATGGTTGTGCAGTAACGCGCTCCACCATCGATCTGAGGGTCTCTGGTTCAATCTCCAGTGAGGACTTATACCATAACCTGTAAAAATCCATAAGTTCCCACCATATATCCTGCGGTGCCTCTCAGGTCATTGCACTATTGGCTCTGTTGGGGATGAAAGAAGGTCACTTCAAACCTCCCTCCCCCGCCCATTAGTAGTTAAAGGATCTAAGAGATTTCATCCCATCCTTACAGGAACTTCACACACATGTAAATTATAAAAAAGTGTCAGCAATAAAAGAAAATAAAGATATTGAGAAGAAAAGCCTGGTGGGATATGATATTTGGAAAAATTGTTTAGGAAAACAAACAGAAGGGAGACTATGGTGCTTGACAGATTTTTTTCAATGACTATTAGTCATATCTATCCGGGCACAACCAAAGCAGACTATGGCAACCAGAATAGAACTTTCAATGTCCTCCACTATCTTGGTAAATATTAATAGTCATATCTAAACCAGCATGGTAGAATGAGTCAGCTGACCCCCACCCACCAATGTTTTTATTATTACAATATAGAAAAAAATTGTTTTTTTTAAAACCATGAAGATTACACTCCCTTGTATGAAATCGGACAAAGTTTATAAAAATGTGATGCATATATCTTTTTTTTTTCATTTCTGAATCCATTCCTCGTTAATCCATAATTAAGCACTCTAAACTTGTATTATTACTATTCACACTTTTATCCACAGGATCAGAGGCATCAACCAAGTCCTATGTGCTGGCGGTTTGTTTCAAATATGGGGATATTTTCCTGATGTCTGGCTATGATGATGTTTGTCCAGTGATGGTCTACACAACTCTAAATGGTAAGTGCCCCCTGCGGTGGAAATTTTAAAAACAAACAAATCACCATCTTCCTCTCTTGATTTTGTTTTTCCTTTTATTTTATCATGGCATGTTTGTAATGTGAAAATTGATAAACTTTCCAGAACATAAGAAAACTTCTAAGTCAAACTGAGGAACTTTAATAAGCCATTCAGTTGAGTGTTATATATTTGTTGGAGAAATGTACACCTACAATCCTTTGTTGGGTTTCACTGTTCATATCTCAATTTCTACAGCTTGATTTAGAATTTTTAGATTGTCTCCCTTCAGCTCTTTACATTCTTTGTATAGTCTCAATTTACATTCTTAATATTATCTCTCTTTATTTCTTTACTGGCATTGAAGAACTAACTGTGTTGTTTTATTCAAAAGCGATTCTTGTGAACTTTCATTCATATTGCCACTAATCAACTACTCTATATTTTACAGATTTGTACATGTAACTTTCTTCATTCTCATCTTCATTTTTCTGCTCCCATCCTCTGCAAAACAAACAAAAAAACAACTTCAAACCTGTCATGCAGTCCCTCTGTTTTACTGACACCGTTATTCATGCATTCCGTCTGTTTTACTGACACTGTTATTCATGCAGTCCCTCTGTTTTACTGACACCGTTATTCATGCAGTCCCTCTGTTTTACTGACACCGTTATTCATGCAGTCCCTATGTTTTACTAACACTGTTATTCATGCAGTCCCTCTCTGTTACTAACACTGTTATTCATGCAGTCCCTATGTTTTACTAACACTGTTATTCATGCATCCCCTCTCTGTTACTAACACTGTTATTCATGCAGCCCCTCTCTGTTACTAACACTGTTATTCATGCAGCCTTCTCTGTTACTAACACTGTTATTCATGCAGCCCCTCTCTGTTACTAACACTGTTATTCATGCAGCCCCTCTCTGTTACTAACACTGTTATTCATGCAGTCCCTCTGTTTTACTAACACTGTTATTCATGCAGTCCCTCTCTGTTACTAACACTGTTATTCATGCAGTCCCTCTCTGTTACTAACACTGTTATTCATGCAGTCCCTCTCTGTTACTAATACTGTTATTCATGCAGTCCCTCTCTGTTACTAACACTGTTATTCATGCAGCCCCTCTATGTTACTAACACTGTTATTCATGCAGCCCCTCTCTGTTATTAACACTGTTATTCATGCAGTCCCTCTCTGTTACTAACACTGTTATTAATGCAGTCCATCTCTGTTACTAACACTGTTATTCATGCAGTCCCTCTCTGTTACTAATACTGTTATTCATGCAGCCCCTCTCTGTTACTAACACTGTTATTCATGCAGCCCCTCTCTGTTACTAACACTGTTATTCATGCAGTCCCTCTCTGTTACTAAAACTGTTATTCATGCAGTCCCTCTGTTTTACTAACACTGTTATTCATGCAGTCCCTCTCTGTTACTAACACTGTTATTCATGCAGTCCCTCTCTGTTACTAACACTGTTATTCATGCAGTCCCTCTCTGTTACTAACACTGTTATTCATGCAGCCCCTCTCTGTTACTAACACTGTTATTCATGCAGCCCCTCTCTGTTACAAACACTGTTATTCATGCAGTCCCTCTCTGTTACTAACACTGTTATTCATGCAGTCCCTCTCTGTTACTAACACTGTTATTCATGCAGTCCCTCTCTGTTACTAACACTGTTATTCATGCAGTCCCTCTCTGTTACTAACACTGTTATTCATGCAGTCCCTCTCTGTTACTAACACTGTTATTCATGCAGCACCTCTCTGTTACTAACACTGTTATTCATGCAGTCCCTCTCTGTTACTAATACTGTTATTCATGCAGTCCCTCTCTGTTACTAACACTGTTATTCATGCAGCCCCTCTCTGTTACTAACACTGTTATTCATGCAGTCCCTCTCTGTTACTAACACTGTTATTCATGCAGTCCCTCTCTGTTACTAACACTGTTATTCATGCAGCCCCTCTCTGTTACTAACACTGTTATTTTGTCGAGCTCTATCACCTTTACTTGCGTTATTTTAAATTATGACCTCAAAAAAAAAAAAGTTTGAAGACGGAATTATTGAGTTTCAGCATTTTGTTGTTTTTAAATGTCGAACTTTTTTTAGAGCATTTTCGAAAAAAAATGCTCTATTGTTCCCGTTTTGTCTGTCTGTCTGTCTCTCTGTCTGTCTGTCATCACCCTAGATCTCAACAACCATAAGTCCTAGACCCATGATGTATATATCATTTTGTAGGTCTTGGCCTGCCAAGAAATGACTTTTTTCCATTTCGCGATCTGACCTCTCAGGGCCGTAAAAGGGGCCTTATAAAGTACCGTTTTTTACTATATAAGCTATATTAATAATGGACCGCCCTATATCTCAGCAACCATAAGTCCTAGACCCATGATGTATATATCATTTTGTAGGTCTTTGGCCTGCCAAGAAATGACTTTTTTCCATTTCGCGATCTGACCTCTCAGGGCCGTAAAAGGGGCCTTATAAAGTACCGTTTTTTACTATATAAGCTATATTAATAATGGACCGCCCTATATCTCAGCAACCATAAGTCCTAGACCCATGATGTATATATCATTGTGTAGGTCTTGGCCTTCCAAGTGTACATCAAAAGTCCATTTCGCGATTTGACCTCTCAGGGCCAAAATAAAAGAATTTTTTATGTACCGTTTTGCTTATATTTTAAATATAAATAATAAAAGCTAATCAAAGGGGCGTAATCATTATTTATTTTTGTAACAGTTATTCAACATGACTTACTTGTCCTTTTAATATCTTTTTTCAGATATATGCATTACACAATTAAATTTATAAACATTTCCAAAATTTACAAATATTTACAACATGAAAATGCGCTAACACGTCCTGTGTCCAGAATGGAACAGGCTTAATTGCTTGTTCTTTTTTTCAGGTGTAAAGATTGACTGGTCAAACTGTGGGGAGTATTTGGCAGTCGGCGGGTTTGTTCGTCTTCCAAACCTCCAGTGTCGCAATGAAGTTCACTTTTATTCCAAGGATGGCAGTCTCATTCATTGGGTGACCATCCCATCTCAAGTAAAACATTTCTTTCATCAGTTGCTTTTTTTTTTTTTACTATTTGCATCCAGCATTAGCAAGCTGCTTGTTTCTAATGGCAACTGCTTAAGAAACGCAGAAAGTAAAAGATAAAAGGTCACATTGTTTTCAGAGTAAGCTTTTTTTTTTTAAATATACATTTTCAACAAATTATTCGCAACATAAAACCTATAAAATGCCATTATTAATAGCAGTTTCACATTTCAAATTTTCATTGATTTTTTTTTTTTTTTAAAAGGAAAAATTTTTTTCAGGTCAGGAAAAGTAATTTGAGTAATGGATTCCTTTTTATTATTTCCATGACTTAGTGATGCTGACTTGATTTGTTTCATACTGAAGTCATCTTTCTTTGTCTACCAGGGGAAACCTTTGACGGCCATGACTTGGGGTCACAACGATAAACGTCTCTTTCTGGCAGCAGGGTGCCACATGTACGTGGCCTGGGTCAGCAAGCAAGTGGCCCCGCTGCAGTTCCTGTGCCAGAGAGTCGTCCACCAGACAGTCCGGACAGAGAGGGCGGTAGAGAAACTGCCCATCCCACAGAGGTTGAAGTGCGGAGTCAAGGCTTTGTTTTCTCCTACCATCAAGGTTTTTTTTTTAAACACGTATTCTACGGCTAGAAATTTGAAATTAAAATATGCTCTGTTATCCCCAAACATCCATTAGGTTTTTCTTTTTACTAAAGATTAAAATTTGTCATTTTTTTTTTTTGTCCAAAAATTATTTTTTTTTTTAATCAGTGCAGCGAAATTAATTTTTTGAAATTCTGATTAATATGCATTCCTTGACTGACTGGAAATGTATGCATTCCTGGACCAAAAAAAAATTCATTTAATCCTTGAAGTTTTTATATTTAATGGAATGTTTTTTTTTATAGTTTGTTTTTATTTTAAGTCTAAGCAGCGGCCAGATTTTTTCTATTGTGTTTATAAAGTTAATGGGCATGTCTCTATTTTCTTCTCTTTTTGTGTTGCATAAACTATTCATAAAGGTATTGAATTATAAATTTTCACTGCAGAAAAAAAAATGTTAAAATCTCAAAATGATTTATGTCATTGGTTCCCCTGTTATATAAGTCATGACCCAATCTGGTAAAAGTAACAAGACATTCCAGCTCATATCATTATAACAGCAATTCATCCATTGAACTTCTAGAAAACACTTTGTAAGGTCACAAGAGCCACTGTTGTAACCATAATTTAAAAACCAAAAATCAATTCAGAAATTTAAAACTCACTTGTAATGGCAATAACGAATCAGCACAGTGCTTACTTCTATGTCTCTCCTTAAATTACATCATCATGGGCTACTTTGATTTCTTCTCATCTGAAGAGCTACATTCCTGATCCATTACGTCTCAGAGAGTTTGTTTGTTCCCCGCCTCCCGGAGGTGAAAGGCTTTTCTGTACGATGATACGCCATGGGGAAGAGACATCTGGAGGTCATTATACCCTTTATCTGGAGTATTTAGGAGGACTTGTGCCACTACTGAAAGGGAAGAGGGCCAGCAAGCTAAGGCCTGATTTTATCATCTATGATCCAAAAATTAAATCCTCAGGCAAAAGTAAGTAAACATTTTATGGGAGTTATATTTTGTTTTATTAAAAAAAATATATATTTGAAGTATAGAATTAGAGTCAGTAATTTACCACAGACTTTTAACAAAAAGGTTTTTGTGTACAGAACAACTTTGGACTCATTCAAAATGATCCTAAATCTTTTTTTTTTAAAATCAACATTTTACATTTCAACTTAATAAAATTTATAATTCTACAATTTCAACTTTTAGAAGATTTGATAAGGAATATTTCAAGCTGTTTATTAATTACAAACTGTGGATCAATGACTCTATTTTAAATAAATTTCAGTTGACTTGGACAAAAGTAAAAAGTACATCAAATTAAATATAGATGTTTCTATCACATATATATGTATATGTCTTTTTAATTTGTCTTCACAGCTGATGTAGCTCAGCAAGGAGGAGGAGGGATTGAAAGTGATTCCAGCTCAGAGTCTGACGCAGAGGTCTACACGGATGGCTGCGGATCTCCACGCATGCAGAGGCGGCGCAGAAACAAGGTGTTCAGGGCAGAAAGAGTAAACAGGAGTATAACATTCAGGACATTGGATGAACTCATGTACGATGATAACTTGCCAGAGGTACTTTCTGCATTTTGATTCTTTTCTTTATTTTTTGTTGGCTGCAGTAGGATATTGTGGAAATTATTTTATCATATATCATGTCTACGTGTGATGGTTTTTTTGTTTTTTTTAATATGCCAAGAAGGAATATTATTCACCATTACGATAATGATATTAACAATTCAGTAACTGGTTCTCCAGTGCAAACATCCTGGTCCCTCATATCTAACCTGGGGGGGCATGATTAATTATACATATCTCTGTTACAAATGCTGTGCGGGCTTTACAAAGGTCAAGGTGAATGGTGATTGAAAAAAACAAAAATAAATAATTTTTTTTTTATCATTGTTTGTACTCTGTATCGATCCAAAAAATCAAATGAAAGAATAGTAGTTTGTTTTTCCCCTACCACAGTTTTAAATTTTATCCATTTTAAAATATTTTCAGAAAACTGAAAAAAAATAATTTTTTTTTGGCGATGTTTCATTAAGAATTTATCATAAATGCATCTTCTTTGATGGGAAAGAAAGTCAGTATTCAAAATGAAAGTCATTAAAACAGAAAGCCATTATAACAGAAAGAAAGTCACTATACTAGTAATTTAGCATCGTCAAAACCTAGATGAAAACCATTTACTGATAAAATTACAATCAGAGAATATTTTTTGTTTACAGACAAACAGACTTGTTGAGGTGACATCTAACATTTGGGGGACCAAGTTTCAAATCACGGGCCTGGCCTCGTCGCTGCCAGCCTGTCTTGGACAGGTGGTGTACAAGACATCACTTCTGCACCTGCAGCCACGCCAGATGACCATCACCATCACAGAGATCACGCCTTCCAGGCAGGTCTTGTCCAGGGATCCAAACTTCACCCCTGCACCTATCAGTGACGATGAGGACAGTTTTTGTGAGAATTGGTTTATTAAAACATTACGCATCTATTGCTAAATCTGTGGATAAACTAATGATGAAATATTCGACTAATAAGAAAATCTGTATAACTCTTTTCTGCCATTACTAGTGTTATATTTAAGTTTTCTTTTTTTTTTTCTAAAAAAAAAATGAAAAAAAGAGCACTGCTTCACTTCATGTCTCTGTGATGATCATTTTCTCATTTAAAATATTTGTTTATGAATAAGAAGTGGCTTTCTTGATAGCTATAGTAACGCTTAATTTTAATATTTAAAATTATAACTATGTCTAAAGGCTTGCGATATATTTATAAATAGATGAGAAATGGTAACAATGGACATATTATAAATCAGTGGATGGCAAATAGGATCAAAGTCCCTAGACTAATGGGATTGGATAGTAAAAAAAAAAATTGTTAGCATGCCAATACCAGAGTGTTTTATACATAATTTATTTCTGTTCAGTTTTTTTTTTACTTTAGCGTGCAAGTAAAATATTCTGGTGTGTAAATGTTTGGGAATGCATGCTGTGTAATTGCCATTCCCTGTTATAGATTTATAAAAAGATGTACATTGTATTTAAGTTATTGTTTTTTTTTCATTGTGATCTAATTTAATGATTCCTATTCTTCCATGTTACTTTTCATATTTTTGTTGGAAATATTCAGTATTATTCATGTATGGAGTTAAAATATACTGTGTTCATACATTTTTGTGTGTATCTTTCACTACCAGGGGCAAGTGAGGGTGATTTAGCTGCCGAGAAGAAAACGGTGGAGGCCAGCATCCATGATGCTCCCATGATGTTTATTGATGAAATCATCAGGGCGGACGGGGCGCTGACAGAGAATGGACTCAGGTACTTATACTCATTTGCGAAAGCTTATATTTTCAGTTAGTATAAGGTTGCACAGCTTGTTTGTGAAAGCTGATATTTTCATTTAGTGGAAGGTCACACAGCTTATTTGTGAAAGCTGATATTTTCATTTAGTGGAAGGTCACACAGCTTATTTGTGAAAGCTGATATTTTCATTTAGTGGAAGGTCACACAGCTTATTTGTGAAAGCTGATATTTTCGTTTTGCGGAAGTTCACATGGCTAGGTGGCTGTGACACAGAAATCCTTTCAGAGTGTGGGTTTGAAAATTTGACAAAAAACTGGTTAACTTACACATGCTGTAGAACTCATACTGTCATTCAAAATAAGTGCACTTGGATGAAAAACAGCAAAATAGCTTCAAGCTGATGAAAACGATTTTTGAAAAAGAGCTTTAGTTTTATTATTTATTACGAACTGAACGTTAAATAAGTTAAAAGTTTCTTTAAGCCCTAGAGGGCTCTTCTGTTCTGATGAAGTTATTAATTCATCTTATTCTGTTACCACACCATATGAATGGATTGTGAGTTTATCACAGTGCCCAGCCGCCTTATATTTCCCCTACTTGTGTCATGTACCAATCTAAGCTTAGGGGAAACTTTCACTTATGCTCAAAAAAAAAAAATCCTGAGGTATCAACCTATACCCCTTGGTCAACAGTTGAGCGCTTTACACTGCAAGACTGCCCATCCCTTAATTAACTGAATGTACATTTGGAAAAAGGTTTTAAAATCAAAAGTTGAGCCACCTTTTGGGTTTACATGTTGATACATTTCCCATGGAAAAAAACAACTAAAACAACTCTTCTCTAGTTAGTTTCACATCGGCTGTAAAGTCATTACTAAAATGGAAACTTTTCCCCTCTGTGTTGTAAATTTTAAGTGAAATAATTACCAGGCCACACAGGCATTTCTGGATAAAACATATTCATCCTAAAATTATTTTGGTTTTGTTTTGTTATATTTTTTAGATGATTATTTTTAAGTTTTCCAATTAAATTTGGGCAGTTTTAAGTTTATATTTATATTATGTGGAATTCCATCATGTCAAAGGATGATCACTCTGTTTATTCTATTTCATAACGCCATGCAGGTCACCAGGTCTGGACACGCCTCTTATTGAAAACAGCCAGCCCTTCAGTCTGGATCCCACCAACACTTCTGTCAAACTGGGCGGCTCTGGAACCGTTAGGTCAAGGTCACTCTCCCCGGTGAGAAATTCACTGACCCAGACAGGGCCTGCCTCCAAACCGGATTCAGTCACGGGTGAAAACAGGCAGGATAGCAGCTTGCCTGGCATCCCGCAGGGTGCTCGGCCCAAAGCAGCTGTCCACAAGCGTAACAACAGCAGCAACAGCCATAGCAACAATAGCAACAGCAGCAGAAGCTCCAGCAACATTCCAAGCATGAGCCCCAAACTAAACAGCAGCAGCCACAAACACACAGTGGTCTCTAACTGTCTCTCTGCTGGCACCCCCAATGGCGTAGCCCCGCACCCTTGCTCGCCGGGCACCAATAAAGTTGAGGCCCTGCCCTCTGGGCTTTCCAATGTACCCTGCACTAAAAAACATGAGAACCTGGCCGGCTTCAAGAAGGTGGAGCTCGCAGCGCAGCCTGACGGAGGAGGGGCTGGGGTCGTGGGGCTGATGAAAAATGAAGAGCTGAGCCTGGAGCAGCCCTTGAGGGACGGTGGTGAGATGACTCAGCATGACACGGGCAGCAGCTGTGTAGGCGCCGCCGACAGTGGCAGCGTGATGGCCTCCCTTGATGGGGTCGGGGGACCACGTTGGGCAGACCCAGCGTCCCAGTCTATCAAACTTCTGGAAGAGACTCTAATCCAGGGATCTGATATGCAGTATGAGAATAACCTAGTGGCTGACTGCAGCCCAACTGCTCCATTCTGCCTTGACTTGCACAGAAGGTAGGAACATCTGAGATTCTTCCCCCCCCCCCTTCCCACATCATTATTTGTCAATGTTTATCCTTAGCAGTCGACTTAATGGTTCTAATTTTTTTTATAAACTTTTCCCTTACCAAAAGGTGTTAAAAGTGATCAGTCATTAAAATTGAACATTATCGTAAAGTGGCTATAATAACTAATTATCAAAGTCACCGTAAATTTTGATGTTGTTGCATTACAGCTCTGTGTGAGCATCTTTAATATTTTATTTTATTGATGAATACCGGTTGTTGTTGTTATATTCATTCAAATTTAGGTTTATCAAAATTGAAATCAGTGAATCAATTATTACTGATCAGTTTATAAATATAATGGGTTAATCGGGAATTCGGAATAAATTAGATAATTTTTTTTTTCCAATTATATAATGGTCATGTCATTTATGAAGAAATAAAAGACGACAGGATCTGACATGTTCTTACATCCACATTTACAACTCATACATTTTGAAGCCTCGGTTTGTTCCTTCATTGTGTAATGTAATTAATAAAATTTCTTATGTATGTTAATTTTAAATTATAAAAAAATGACACACTGGCAATGAAAATAAAAATTGTCTGATTGAATATTAATAACATAACCAGCTGTACCCTGCAAAACCTCTGCATAGAGTTATATTTCCTTAGGTTTGATGAGTAGGCTGAGGTTATTTTTGGTTTCGGGCAGATCCGATTTTGTCATGATTGTATTTTAAGCTGGAATACTGTTGTATTAATTCTTTACTTTTGATTTAACGCAGAACCCAAATCGCTATTATTTATATAGATGTTTAGAACCAGATGAGTCTTCAAAAACTTTCTGAGAATCAAGAATGATTTTAAGTTGACTCTGTTGGCTTTTTTAATCTAATTATCTTAAATATTTATGCACTGTTCAATTTTAATTTAAATTGTTCTCTGTTTGTTTTTTTTTTTAAGTTTTTATAAATTTATTTCATGAATGACACATCTCAACATTGCAGTAAATAAATCTTTAAATATCAGAGTTGAAAAAATAATAATTTTTTTCCGTTTTTCGGATGCTTCAATAAATCTTATCATTTACATATCTGAGAGCAGCATGTCTTTTATCTGCAGGCTTTATCTGGCCCAGCATAACATAGTGGACACCGGAGCTCCCATTTCACCCAGCGGCTGTCCTGCTTGTCTTCCTGTTCAGCTGTTACCTGACACAGCCGCTGACTACACCTTCATGTCTTCGACGGACAGCGAGCACCTCAGGCTGGTTGCTGAGCACAATCTGAGAAACTCTTCCAGGACATCTGACACCGGTGACAGCCAGACGCCTCTCAAGGAAAGCATGGTGTCTTCTGCATGCTCACCAAAGTCAGATCAGTCGACATCATCTTCATCATCAGTATTAACCGCCGGCTCTAAAGTGAGCGTGTGCGACTCTTTGCTTAGCTCAGTGACTTACTGCCTTGGCTGCTCGACTCACAAGCAAAACTCCCTCAAGCAATCAGCAGCACATAATTCCAGCAATTCACATGAGCTGGTCTCATCTTCATTATCATCTAGATCAGAATTTGCTCAAAATATCTGCGCAAACTGTCTTCAGAATCAAAGAACTGTCTTGTGCTCTGACAGACGTTACCATCATCTTCCAAGCAATAATGACGACAGCCTTCACCACCACCCTGTCACGCAGCAACATTCCTCATCAATGACAAAAGATCTCACCTCGTATGACAAGCTGACCTTGATCCTCTCGGAAGATCCCTCTGCGCAGAGCTCAACCCACAACTTTCGATCTATGCCAGGGTTTATCATGAAGAATCCGGATATCAACACAGAAAGAAGTTCACCCTCTCCGGAAAGATCTCCAGGGCATTCCGAAGATCTTCTCTCATCCTACCCTCTGAACACTGACTATCTAGGCAACCACATTCATGACATTGAAATCCAGCAAACTAGTGCCTCTCTCCCTTCTTCGCCCATACGGTTCGGAGTAAAGCCAGCAGCTCAGAACATCCACGAAGAGATCCTGAAGGGACGCTGCAAGCATTTGAGTCCATTGCTGGGGAGGAAAGGTCGGGAGAGTCCTATATCATCTCAAGATGTTTATCTTGGTCTAGAAGATGTCAGATTTTCACAGCAGTATCAAAGCCTTGAAGCTTTTCAGAAAGCCCAATTAAAACAAAAGGTTAGTAAACATTTCATAATTTATAAAAAAAAATATAATAGATAAATAGTTGGGTTTTCTTTATATTGAAAATAAAAATGCTAACATAAAAATTATGAAAACAGTGTTACGAAAATATGAAATATTTAAGTAGTTATTAAAATATTGACTAGAATGTTACTTTTTTTTTTAACATTTAAAAACATGAATTAATGGTATTAGGCTCAAAATATTATCTATTTCACATGTTTTGAAAATATCTATTTCACATGTTTTGAAAATATTATCTATTTCACATGTTTTGAAAATATTATCTAGTTCACATGTTTTGAAAATGTCATCTATTTCACATGTTTTGAAAATGTTTCCATTTCAACTTGCTCATCATTATTGTTTGTATCTTTTCTTTGTCTAGTAAGTTAACATTCTTTTTGTTTTTAACCAAATGAAAAGTACACTGCAAGAATAAAACTGTGCAAAGAAAGAACATATCATTATAGTTTTAAAATAAACTCCTTTTCAATTTGTTAGTTTACTATGTAAAGATCTGTAATTCTAAATAATTTTTTTAATCATTCATTTTTTTTAGGTCTCTTAATTTATGTCATTGAATAATCAGTTAAACTATTTTTACGATTCTGTTTTTAAATATGTACACAATTGTTTAGATATATATTTACATCGCTATGGTTAATTTCTGTGACTTTTTTTTTTAAAACCAGATGAGAAGACGCCTGCACAGTACCTCTGGTCGGCTGGAACAAGCCAGAACTTTCACCATGCACAATAAGGCCCCACTGTGGAATGAGACCAGTCAGGTCTATCAGCTGGACTTTGGAGGCAGAGTGACGCAGGAGTCAGCCAAAAACTTTCAAATTGAATTGAGAGGGAAACAAGTAAATGTGGGGGTTCATCTATTATTTAGGCCATTGCTGGTTTAATTAAATGCTAAAAATCTGCATCATTCACGCTATAGTTTCAGATCTTTTTTTTATTTTAGCCATTGCAGGGTTAATCAATATTAAAAGATAAAAATCTGCATTATTCAGGCCATAGTTTCAGATCTTTGTTACCTGGCCTTATAATTTTATTGACCCGGATGGCCAATGAAGACTTGGCTACACAGATGAGGTGGAATCAGAAATGTAGAAAGGGTAGTGCGATTGGCACATAGAGTGCAGGGTTAGGGATGGAGACCGAAAAGGGTTGGTAAATGTTGTTGCACTTTTCAAAACAAACTTAACTGGCTCTGGGGCACCACACTAGACAACTAGGACCCTGGGTGGGGACTACTGTAGTGCCTCAGTAATTTTTACAGGACTCATAACCCATCAAGAGATGACATCTCTGAAGTTGTATGTAGTTTTACATTAGAGTTTTTTGTTTATTTATGTAAGTATTTTTCATTTGGCATTTATTTGTAATCTATCTTGCTCATTTTTTTTAAACCTCAGGCTATGCAATTCGGCCGCATCGACAACAATGCCTACACTCTTGATTTCCAATATCCTTTTACTGCTGTACAGGCGTTTGCAGTGGCACTTGCTAATGTGACGCAGAGGCTTAAGTGAAAAGGTTCAAGAATTTCTTCCCTTTTGATGCTCCCCTTGAGACTGTAGTAAGCCCTGAAAATTATTATATTGCATTGACCTTCACACTGGTTGACAGCTGATGATTCACAAGTGTAAGCAAAGATAATGCGGCTCAATCGACTGCTTGCAATGCTGCCTGAGAACAACAATTGTTACTTGAAACTATCTAGTCATATTCTGTAGTATCTACTGATGTGTGCACTGTCTACTGAAGTGTTTATACATTTATACAAAAAAAACAAAAATAACAAGTTTTCTCTGTTATTTATTTCTAATTATTTAAACACCTTTTTTTGAGGTGGCATCCATTTTTTTTTTATTAACCTACATTCTTCTTGTTTCCCCCCATCAACTTAATTTTTTTTTGTTAATGTACTGTATTTAAATTTCTTTGTATATTGGTCGGTTGAGATGGATAATTTTTGGCAGTGTACTTTTCTTTAAAATCTGGAAATAAAATTTGAAGCTGTTTATTTTTTTCAAGTAAAATATTTTCTTTTTTTTACTTACAGCTCATTTACTATTGAAATAGTCATTAGTAAAAAAAAAGAAACATTAAAATCATTACAGAACAGAATTTCAAGCTTAACACTACTGTTCTTAATGTTACATAATTATTATGACATGACTTTGTTAAACCATTATTCTGATAACTTGGACTCCAATAGGTATTTCAAAAGTAATAAAGAATAAATGGGGGGAAAAAAAGTATTAATGGGGAAACAACTATTTGTTTTCTGTGGTTATTTCCCATACATGTAATCTGCTATGGGGAGGTGAAAATCCTAGATTAAAAGAAAAAAAAAACTATATTGAAAGAATTGCATCTTTTAAACTGAGTAAAATCAAAACAGTCTTATATCCAATCATTTTACTGTTATTTTGTTACTTTTCTTGTGGGACGGATGGCCAAGTGGTGTAGATGCTCGACTGTCGACCTGCGAGTCCTGGGTTCGATCCTCGGTGAGGCCCATAAAATTTTTCCAGGTGAAATTTGGTGCAAAGTCATCCCACAAGTCCACCCAGCTTTAAATGGGTACCTGACTTTAAGTTGGGGAAGTAAAGGCGGCTGGGCGTTGTGCTAACCCACACAATCCCTTCATATGCCGAGGTTATAGAAACAGATGAATTCTACACTTCATCTGCCCCGACGGCCCGTTTGGGCTAAGAAGGGAACTTTACTTTGTTACTTTTCACAATAAGCTTGTCATCCTATTCAGAGGTAGGATGCTGAGGTTTTAGGCACACAGTAAATTTATCTGTTAGAAACATTTTATCTTCCCCAAAGGCCACCATGGGCTAAGGGCTTATTTTACTTTTGCAAAAGGAATCTTTTAGTGTAGTCTAACCCTTGATGTTGGTTAGGTTGCTCCAACCAGTTACCATTTCGTATATCTTGATCTTTGTAATAATTAGCTGATTTTTTTTTTACAAGAGTTAAATCATCAAAGCTAGAAAATATTCCCTCTATTGACTGTCACGTTCAAGTTGAGAAATCTGTCTGACTCTCTAAATACCATGACATTGTTACACATTTATTTTTTATCCAAATGATTGTCTGAAAATAAAGGGGAAACAAAATGTACTTTTCATTTTTTTTATAATTTACTAAGTCATCCATAACTGGATCTGCAGATTATATTTTTTTGAAGGTAAATTCAGTTTCTGTAAATAGATTTTTTGTCAGTGATAATCAAATACTTCTACTGCTTATTACTGATCATGGTGTAAATTTGTAAATATTTTTTTTTTCTAAAAAGGGCTTAAAAGATTATTTTTTTTGGATGACATAACTGAATACTTTACTCTAATTCAACCTAGATTTGTGAACTAAGATCTTTATGCCTGGTTAGTACATTCAAGTGTACATTCAACCTTTAGATGGTATATTTTATAACAAATACAATATCACGATCAGTGTCACAGTTGTAAATTTTATAACAAATATAATATCACAGTAAGTGGTACGATTGTATATTTTATAACAAATACAATATCAAAGTCAGTGGCACGGTTGTATATTTTATAACAAATACAATATCACGATCAGTGTCACAGTTGTAAATTTTATAACAAATGTAATATCACAGTCAGTGGTACGATTGTATATTTTATAATAAATACAATATCACAGTCAGTGGCACAATAACAACTTGAGCACCATGCCTGCAAAATGTTTGAATAATTCCACCTCGTCAGGGACACTCCCCCTTTAACGATGCCACAGTATACAACTTCATGCAGAATGTGCTCCCCTTATATTATAAACTAATGATGATCTCATGAAGCCCATGAATCTGCTCAGTTGTTAGTTGTTTTTTTTTAAGTAAAACCAGAGAAGATTCAGGGTACAAATTATTTGTAAAATTAGAAATCAGTTTTTTTTTTATCTGAAATATTTTTCATAAAATGGTTACCTTAAAGGTCAAATACGTGTCCAGTAAAGTATCAATCGCTGTATACAGTTCATTGTCAATTAAAAAGAAAAAAAAAACCAATAACAATATCAAGCAGTAAATGATCGAATCCATTTTTTTTTAAAAGTTATCAGTCAATTCTGAAATTCTGTTAGAAAGGCATGCCGAAGACTTTTTAGTTCGGCAGAAGAAAATAGGACAACATATTTATTTTTTACATTTCATCTAGATTTTTTTGTTATACAGTTCAGTGCATTGAAATGTAACATTTTTTTTTTCATCATAATTGTGTTATGCATAACTATAATTTTAATCATGAGAATAATGTTTTCAACTATTTACCTTTGTCTAAAAAGCATCGAGTCTGTCTCTATACTTTTCAGATTTCACTGCCGTTTAATTTGAAACATAGCGCCACATGAAGGGAGCATTCAGACCTCTCATACTGTGGTTCCCACAGAGTTTTCTTGTATGCACTTATTAGGAAGTGATATACTTTTGATCGTAATGCATTTAACTTATAAAAACATATCGTGGACCTGCTTAGGTTATTTTATGGAAAGTAATTCTAAGAATAGCTCAATGTATTAAAAAAGCTGGGAACCACTGCTTTGAGAATTTTGTTTCGTTGATTTATTTTTTGTCTATGTTATCTTCTCTTTTTATTTTTTAGAGAACCGTTTCCATTTTTTTTTATGCGATCAGAAAGCTAAATTAAAAAATCTGAACACTTGATGTATAAAAAAAAATTCAAATTCTTTTATTTTATGAAAGGAAAAAAAAAACATGAAGCTTTTCTAAATTACCCAGTATATTATTTCACAAACATTAAATTAATTACAAATATTGGAGAACAAAAAAAAACAGTTGACAGAAAATTGTTTATTAGTTATGACTGTGTAGTTTTATTAAATAAAAATTTTGCAAATTAGAATTGTATGTCTATTTGTACTTTGACATTTTTTTTTTTACATTTATTGAAATATAGAAGTGTTTTGGTCATTATAGTAATGTACCTAGCTATTTTTTTTCATTAGGTCATTTAGCTAGATTTTTTTCTTTTTTAATTTGCAACAACTTGATATTTTAAGTGAATGACCTCAAATGACTTATTTTTTTAAATATTTAAATTTGAAGCTATTGCTCACATCATTTTTGCCATTTTTATTGAAGAACATTTTTTTTTACTCGACTTTTTTGTTGCTATTTCTAAATGACTTATTTCTTTGACTTTCTGCTTTTTAAAAAAAAAAACCATTTTGATTTCCAAATGTACATTCCAGTCCATATTTTCCAGACTGCAAGGTAAACAATTTTGATTTGTTGTTTTTTTTTTGTTGTTATTATTTTTTTGTATATAATTAAAATGCCTAGTACTTCGATTGTTGTTGGGTTTGTTTTTCTTTATTATTTCATTCAAAACATTTACTGTTTACACTTTTTTATTTTGTTACCAATGTTTGTTTCTTGAAATAAATATTTGGTAATTGTTTTTTTAGTTCCATTTTTTTTTTAATTTAGTCTTACAGAAGTGGCAAGTGCAATTTTGTTTTTTTCATTGGCTGTTTTATTCAAATTCTCAGTGAAAATAGGTCTTGTGAGATTTGTACTTTTATGTCAAAATTTATTTTGATGTATCATAATTTCTTCAAATAAATTATTTCATTTTGCTGCAGTTAATTATTTTAAATTCGCACTTAGTAAAAAGCCAGAATGACTCTAGACCACACTTGTATTAGTTGTCTAAACATATTGGTATGTTTCTTTTATACTAATGTCTTTAATTAATATGGTACTTGCCACACAATATAAACCAACTTGACTGTGCCTATGTAGGCCTTCTGTATGTGCCCATTTCAAGAGATCTGTATCTAGATTCTCTAATAAACTAAATCCTATTTGGGCACTTGGTGTGTGGTTGGGTGAAGTTAGGGCACTTGTTAGTGTGTGTGTGGTTGGGTGAAGTTAGGGCACTTGTTAGTGTGTGTGTGGTTGGGTGAAGTTTATGCCCTTGTTGGTGTGTGTGTGTGGTTGGGTGAAACTTTGGCACATTTGTAGTGTGTGTGTTTGATTGAGTCTCGTTTGAGCAAGTTTTTGTGTGTATGCTAGTATGTGTGTGGTTGTGTACAGTTTTTATACTGTTTGTGTACATGTGTGGTTGGTTGGGTGAGGTTATGACATTGGGGGGGGGGGGGGGGAGGTTGTATATAGAAGTTTCCTGAAGAAGATTGTGTTGGTGCAAAACATCCTTACTTTTTTCATAACTATCTCTAAACTGGAATATATAAATTTGATTTTAGGATATCATCAAGACAAGCAGTAGTTTCAAACCTGAATATTATATCACGTTTTTAACATTTTCACCACTGACAGCGGTGTTCAATTCAAAGCCTCTAAACTTAGGTCAAGTTAGACTGTCAGACAAAATCGTTTCAACCATACTGCTAGCTGCAGGACAAAGAGAAGGGGC
Organism: Bulinus truncatus; assembly: GCA_021962125.1. Taxonomy (NCBI): domain Eukaryota; kingdom Metazoa; phylum Mollusca; class Gastropoda; family Planorbidae; genus Bulinus; species Bulinus truncatus. The sequence goes on along the minus strand of JAGDYQ010000054.1, from coordinate 3,125,395 downwards.
GGAGAGCCCTCCCCTCTGAAGTGAGGGGACGAGTGGACGTGCCGTTTAGCCCGTCGACCTGAGAGTCCCATGTTCGATCTCCAATGAGAATTTTTCAAGTTATGGTCAAAGTCCCCCCCCCCCAATGTCTTACAATCTGCCTCAATTGCACTATCCTCTAGGTTGGGGATACAAGAAAGGTACTTCCCAGTTGTTATTCGGTGCAAGGTCGTCCCACAAGTCCACCCAGCTTTAAATGGGTACCTGAAGTTAGTAGGGGAAGTAAAGGCGGCTGGGCGTTGTGCTAACCACACAATCCCTTCATATGCCGAGGTTTTAGAAACAGACGAATTCTACACTTCATCTGCCCCGATAGCCCCTGAGGGCTCAGGGAACTTTTAAGAGATTAGCATCTTATCCTTACAGGAACTTCACAGATTCGCTGGTTTCTTGAGAAAAGCGATTTTTTTGTGCATACTGTATGTGGAGCTTCATATGGCTTCGAAGCTCATGGGCAAAGGCACAGGGTCAGCCACAATGAGGGTAATGGTCGGGCCAGAAACAGGAGTCGATATAAGTCTACATAATCAATGTTAAGAGTTTATTTGAAGGGGTTTGTTTTAAAATGAAAATAGTTTCACTATGTAGTCGCGTCACTAAAACTCTGCACGCAAAATGATGACGTTTTGAACACATCTTGAGGGAAAATGGCAGCCGAACTAAACTTATTCAAGTGTTTAATAAAGAAGTATAAAATGTTTTAACCATTATTAAGAACTGTGCAGACATGAGGAACAGTTTCAGTATGCCAATGTTCTGTTTTCATTTTCACCGTCAAATTTTTTCCTAACAACTTGTAAAATCTGGACGAGGCTAAGAAGATTCTGCAGCAAGTTGTATCAAAGAAATGGAGTGCAATTAACATGAAGGAATGTCGACCGGACTGCACGAAGGGTACCGCCTCAGGCACATCGTCTCTGGCATCAACGAGCGACGACAGAAGGTCCTCCATAAAAGACAAATTATCTGCAGCCCTTTCTCAGGTTTGGTTCAGGTTTTAAAAAAAAAAACCCATCTGCCTCGTCTTGTGGGCGAACATGGGTTGAATGAATCTTTCGTCAATGTCTGTGTCAGGAATCACACTTGTACCCACTGTTTGTGCCATGTCGTTTGAAGCATGTTAATGTAGCCTACATACCTGGGGGGGCCTCAAGGTCCCTTGGTATCGCTCATAGATAAAAAATGGAACGTCTGTATGCTTAATATCCCATTGTTATGATTGTTCTCGACATAGTGTTATGACTGTTCTCAGCATATTGGAGTTCCAGGTGGGTCCACTAAGGGCAGAGAACTGATCTCCCCCCCCCCCGCCCTTTCCTTGTTTTGACCCTTCGGTTAGTTCATCATCATTAATATAAAGAGGATTGTTCCTGTCAAATAATGTGCTAAAATACGTTTAAAAACAAGGGAGATAACCTTTAGAAATAATGACGCAATGTACCAAATTCATGTGTAAAATTTTTCAAAGTAATATTTTGAACACCTATTATTTATTTCATTGATGTGAAAATGACAACAGAGGTCAACTGGTACTGAGTTATTCTTCTTTAGTATATACAGAGATATTTTGAAAAAAAAAAAATGAAACTTTATAGGGTCATTAACTACATCAGCGCATGAGCTTGAAATCACAAGCAAATCATAAATTTACATTTTAGAATGCTCAACGCTGCTATTTTTGACGTCAATAATGTGTAAAGATCCCCACCCCAATGTCAACATCTATCAAACTCCTCCCCTAACCCCCTCCCCCCTTATCACCCCCAATTAGTTGACGATCCCTTAAAGTAATTTTCCCTCTATTTACCTCCCCTTGAATTCACGCGAAAGCTGAAAAAAAAAAAAGAAACTTTAAACCAGGAGAGCTTTACATTTGTATCGCTGTTATCATTTTGTTCAGCCAGGTGATCCGGAATATTACGAGTTTCTGGACACCGAGTACGCCATTCGCGAAGTGAGCAACAGAAGCTTGAACGACATCCGCCATTTTTCCCGCGTGACGAGATTCTCGATCGAGGAAGAGAAAGTCGTGGGTGAACGAGACTTCCATATCGTGGAGCAGCTGTACTACAACTCTTATGTTAATGGGAAATACATGGTAGGGTTCCCACTGCATTGAATCCTTTGTGTTTGTTTACTTGGGTTGAGTGTGATGTTTGTATGTTGTGTTGTGATTGCGTGTTGTGTTGTGATTGCGTGTTGTGTTGTGATTGCGTGTTGTGTTGTGATTGTGTTTTGTGTTGTGATTGTGTTTTGTGTTGGGATTGTATGTTGTGTTGGGATTGTATGTTGTGTTGCTTGTTTATGCTGGTGGGTTGTTTTGTGTGTGTGTGTGTGTGTGTATGACATGTGGCGTCACTATGCTTGGTGTCTCCCGGTGCGAAAAATTCAGGATGTCATCCCCCCCTCCTCAAGACTTCCACTATGAGCAGTAGCTCTGCATGGTAGCACTCTGTGTGATTCTGCTCTGCATGGTGGCACCCTGTGCTACTGCTCTATATGGTAACACCCTGTGTGCTACTGCTCTATATTGTAACACCCTGTGTGCTACTGCTCATGTTTTTAACATGATTGGTTATAAAACCGACTATACCGATTTTTTTTTCTGCTATGAAATCTAGAACTGTTCATCTTGGTGTCACCCCCTAAAATGGTGTCACCCGGAGCGGCCCGCAACAAACCCCCCCCCCCCCCCGTAACTTCCATAGTGACGCCACTGTGTGTGTGACAACTGTGCTAGTAGAGAGTTGAGATATTGTGTGCTGTTAAGGTGACCACAGAGAGGAGAGGGCTTCTTGGAGGGATTTTGACTGGGCTAGATTATAAAAATAATGTCTGGTGGTTTATTAGAACAAATCATAGAACAAATCATACAACAAATCATAGAACAAATCATAGAACGAATATCATAGAACGAATCTCATAGAACAAATCTCATAGAACAAATGATAGAACAAATCATAGATAATATCAATAAAAAGTCGTCTTCACTGTCGCCCTGTGTCTGGCTTTATTGGAGTTACAAGGTGACCTACTTTCTTTACTGGGCGACACGGATGTCGCCGCCGGGTGAGTTATAGAATCATTATGGCTGTTGCAGGTCATGTGGGAACATAAAGTATATACAGGTCGCAGAAACGGATTAACGGTCACACATCGGTCACGCGTTCAGGCCAGGGACATCTGAAGGGCATCACAACTTAACACTTTTTTTGTTTAGGATAAGAGTTCATAATGTTAACATTTCCCAACAGAACCGTAGCTAGCTTTTGTTGTGCCCAGTGCGAGTTACGTTTTTGGCGCCCTCTTTTGGCGCCCTCCTACCGATCTGGAAAAGCAAATAATTTAACAGCGCTCTTTTGGCGCCCGTTCCAAGTGCGGCGCCCCGTGCGGTCACAGAACCCTTTCTACGCCACTGTGTTCCGACCTCCCTCTCTTTTTTTTTTTTGTAAGGGAACCAATATTTTCTTGGCCTCCACCAACCCTAGCCCATCTATGACAGAACGTGTGTTTGCATTAAATAAATCATGAAAGGAAAGGACTGAAGGGTGGTGCGGTGACAGCGAGCAAAGGATTGTCAAGGGTCTGCAAGCAGCTGGTAGAGTGCTCCAAGCCCCCAACATACGCCAGTAATCTACCATGCCGCATGGCGGTGGCGCTTCTGTGAGACTTACGCCATGTCTCACCAGGTGATTTTAACGGTCTGAGTCAGGGGTGGGACTTAACGGTCTGAGTCAGGGGTGGGACTTCGATGAGCTGTTGTTGTTTTCTACTCTGAATGTTCATACATTGACTATGGCGCGGCTCTTGGAAGTATTTTTTTTATTCTATAAAAAAAAATACCCGAGTACGGCTCAGTGGCGTAGAGAGGGGGAGCTTGGGGGACATCATGCCCCAGGCGCTACCCACAAAGGGGCGCCAAATGATCCGCAAAACATATAATATAGTATGGTTTTGGAATGGGAGGGAGGGCGCTAAAAAGGCATTGTGCATCGGGCGCGAGTTAAGCTCGATAAGCCACCCGTAAAGCTCTCATCGATCTGGTACGATGCCAACCCCCCTTCCCCCCGGGTCTAAACAATGCGGTGTTGCCCCCCCCCCCCAGGGCCCTTCGTAGCAGGCTGTAAAAAAAAGAAGGGAATTTTTACTTTTTACAGTTGCAGAGAACGCATAAATTCAATATCCCACTATCACGGCAGCGTTATTACGTATTAACTAAACTGTTTGCTCAGTCTCGTGCGGCTCCTGTATATATATATATATATATATATATATATATATATATATATATATAATCCGTTCTTGTATTATTTCATTATGTGATGCCTCTCACTTATCTTCACTTGGCTACGGTGCGACACATTTGCAAATGTTTTTTTTTTTATTATCATATTAAAGAACCGAAATGAGGCTCTCTGTGAATTCTTACTTGCAGTAAATAATAATATCGTAAAGTGTGAACTCCCTAGAGAGTAAACAGACAGACTAGCGCACAGATGGATGGATGGATTGATGATTAGGCAGGCAGGGAGGTAGTGGGGGGGGGGGGGGCAGCCATGTTGTTCTATATGTAAGTAGGTAGATTTTAAATACCTTGTATTACCACTTCTAAAATTTGTTCGCGACCTCATTAAATGTAATCATGTGTGCGTCCATTTCAGCCCGCTGTGTGGAAAAGTTATGTAAGTAGTTGAAATAAAGGGAAGTTATGTTTGTGAAATTTCGCTTTTATTAATGTTATTATGAGATATTTAGTGCATTTTTATTTGTTCGCTGTTGTCTAGTACGAATGTCGAGACACTCCCCTACCCAGTTCACTAATACCCGTCCTGTCATGTGGTGCCCCTACCCGTCCTGTCATGTGGTGCCCCTTCCCGTCCTGTCATGTGGTGCCCCCTCCCGTCCTGTCATGTGAAGCCCCCACCCGACCTGTCATGTGGTGCCCCTACCCGCCCTGTCATGTGAAGCCCCCACCCCACCTGTCATGTGGTGCCCCTACCCGGCCTGGCTTGTGGTACCCCCCCCCCTATCTCAAACTCATAAAAGTATCAAGTAAATTACTCACAAAACAATTCCTTTGCTTCTCTACTATCATGTGCGTTTCTGATGATCACACCGTTAAGTTTTTTGTACTTTTACCGTATACAGTCAGTGCAGTTCTTGGATCTTTCGGGGCCCTGGGCATAATAGGGGCCCTATTATCCCCAGATTATTGAGCAATAAATACTGAAAGTGACCCTCCCCCCTTTTAGAAGTGGGGGTCTCAAGGCGGTTTCCTTGTTTTACCTGTCTATAAGAATGTGTCTGCTGGCAGTGGGTACCTCTGTATCAGACAGTGGCGCAACTAGGGGGGGGGGGCATTGGGGGCATTTGCCCCCTCCGAAATAAAAAAAAATTAAAAGATTACACCAAAATTTGTTTAAAATAAAATACAAATATATAAATAATGTGATTTTTTAATACAAGTGATTTTTTTTTGCCCCCCCCCTCCCTGAGAGTTTGGTCTAGTTGCGCCTCTGGTATCAGAAACTTTGTGTAGGGCGGCGGCTTCCCCCTAATAGAGTGCCCCATCCATAACTCCGTTTAAATTCCAAATTTACCGCAAGAAAAAAATCTTCACACCGTAACTAGAGTATTTTTTTTTTATTATTTTGTTGTTGATGTTTTCATTTAAAGTCGTGTTCTGTTCATTACTTTACACATATTATCTCATATCTAGAATGTCTGAGTCTGTCCAAAAAAAAAAAAATGAAAATTGTTTTTCACTTATGAACTAACAACGAAACAATTATTTATACGAAGATTTTTTTTTAGGATTCTGAATTGTTTCAAGTATTGAAGAAGGATTATGCAAGGGGGACAACTGGTAAGGTGCGTGCGTTCGTGTGCGTTGTTGTTTTTTCTTTATATTAGTTGTTGATGTAGCTTTCACTTTTTTTTTTGTCACTATAATTAGTGTATACATAAGTCACACGTATGAAGACTATTAAATACGTTTTATTTTATTAACTGACTTAAGGAACTCTTCTTTCACATTAACAAAATATTTTCCATGTACGACGAGTTGGAGGGGGGGGGGGTCAAAAATGAACAGGACATGATACAAACAGTTTGGGTGGATGGATGGATATAATTTTGCAAATGTACGCGTGTGTCAGGGGGCGAGGCGTGAGTGTTGCCGGTCTAACTCTTAGAGAAAAATTGACTGATGTTATTATAGCTATATACAAAGCACAAACGAACAAAGATCTATATATTTGTATAAGGTATTGGACTAACAACATGTACAATTTATATATAACTGATGTAATATATATTTCAACTTGTAATCATTTTATTATGAATGATTATGCTAACTGTATTTAATGCACACAGGACCATTATATAGCTATAAAATGGTCTCGTGTGTATTGAATATAGTTAGACTGGGAGACTGGAATCAGTGGCGTAGCGAGCTTAGCTCACTCCCGGGGCACAATACCTTTTTAGCGCTCCCCCCCCCAAAAAAAAAAACATATAATATTAAATGTAAAGTATATCACATTTGTGCGCCCCTTTGTGAGTAGCGCCCGGGGCCCCCTTGCCCCCCTCCTCACTACGCCACTGACTGGTAGAAAGTTATTTAACGATCTTATTCTTTACAGTCCTCAAAATATTCCCAATACAGCTAAACGCTGGCGTCGTTATACAAGCGCCGGAAGCACCCCCCCCCCCCCACTTTTTTTTAGCCCATTGACTTTTTAGCGGCCCAGACAGTGACCCCCCCCCCGCCCGCCTCAGTGAACTTGCCCAATGACAAAAATAGGCCCATTGGGCAATCGATTTTTTGACCGACGCCCCCCCATCCCCACCCTCCCCTTTGTTTTCAAACTATTGCATTATACAGCGGGCCCCCTGTTCAGTGCTAGTATCCACCACCACCAACACCACCAACAACAACAATAACACCACCGCGATCACCACCACCAACAACAACACCACCACCACCATCACCACCAGCACCACCACCACCGCCATCACCACCACCATCACCACCACCACCACCACCGGCACTACCACCACCACCATCACCACCACCAACACCACCAACAACAACAACAACAACAACAATACCACCACCACCGCCATCACCACCACCATCACCACCACCACCACCGGCACTACCACCACCACCATCACCACCACCACCACCACCATCACCGCCATCACCACCACCATCACCACCACCATCACCACCACCAACACCACCACCAACGACAACAACAATACCACCACCACCGCCATCACTAACCACCATCACCACCACCACCACCGGCACTACCACCACCACCATCACCACCACCACCATCACCGCCATCACCACCACCACCACCACCACCATCATCACCACCATCACCACCACCATCACCATTATCACCACCACTACCATCACCACCATCACCACCACCACCACCATCACCATCATCACCACCATCACTACCACCATCACCACCACCACCACCAACAACAACAACAACACCGCCATCACCACCACCATCACCACCACCACCACCATCACCATCACCACCACCATCACCACCATCACCATCATCACCACCACCATCACCATCACCACCACCACCACCGGAACTACCACCATCATCACCACCACCATCACCACCACCACCACCATCACCACCACCACCATCATCACCACCACCACCCTCGCTAGAGGGGCCCCGGTTGTCACCCACCGTTTAACCCGTCTCCCCTACTTTATGTATTCTTCCTACGCCCCCCCCCCCCATGACAACACATACATGGTTCTGCTGCTGTTATTACCACCACCACCACCACCATTCTCGGTATTTCCAACATGAACAGATCGAGCTGGTCGTTCACAAAAAGTCCCGGTACCTCGGGATACTCAAGTCGCTCCCGCTGTCCAAGATCACCGAGGCACGCAACGAGTTCAACATCCTGAACCAGTGCAGGGAGTGCCCATTTCTCATCAACGTCATTGACGGATTCGAATGTACAAAGCTCCATTTCCGAGACTACGTAAGTCAATCACACCCCACCACCATCGTCGTCGTCACCATCATCATCATCACCAGTATCAGCATCATCACCAGTATCATCATCATCACCATCATCATCATCACCATCATCACCATCATCATCATCATCATCGTCATAATCACCATCATCGTCGTCGTCGTCATCACCATCATCATCTTCACCACCATCATCATCATCATCATCACCAGTATCATCATCATCATCATCATCATCGTCATAATCACCATCATCGTCGTCGTCGTCATCACCATCATCATCTTCACCATCATCTTCATACCCTCAACCGGTGAATGATCGTTGGGGGGGGGGGGAATGCCGTAGTGTCGCCCTTGTCCCGCTCTTGCTTAAGTTATCTCATATCGTGATATAAAGATATAGATACCAAGCGTTGAACAAAAAAAAGTACTTTGAAAAACAGGTTGAAATAGTTTTAACAAACATAGCGTCTAAAGGCTTAGAAAAAAATTTTTTTTTTTTTTTTTTTTAAAAAGCCAAAGAAAGGGAGGTAATTGTAACATTTCAAATGAAAAATTTGTTTCCATTTTTTTATGCTATTATCCCCCTTTTCTCTATAACATTATGCAAAGATACACACGAGACAACAATTTGCTGCTTCAACATTATACTTTTGTATTTTTTAATTATGTATCTAGTTTATATAAAAGTATTCTTTTGTAAATGTGTTTTCAATATCTATTCATGAAGAATTATTTTTTTTTTTAAAAAGAAAACTTAAATGTTGCATTTGTGACAGTTTTGCATTTGTAATCATCTTACTACTAGAGTCATTACATTCTCCTTGAGTACGCTCCATTTCTGACCCTGGATCATTTAACTCACACTATGAAAGGAATTGGATCGGACAATGCCAGGTATTGATGTTGATTAATAGTTCCATCATAACTCATGTGGCGGAGGGTTTTGCTGAGCTAGAAATAGCTAAAGTGGATAAAGTAACATTTTTCACCAAATTATCGTTACCGGATAGTTTTTTTCTCCTCAAAATTCCGTTCTGGCAAAGAAGGTTTCAAATATAGGGCATTTAGAGGCTACTAATATAGGGCATTAACAGGCTACTAATATAGGGCATTAATAGGCTACTAATATAGGGCATTTAGAGTCTACAAATATAGGGCATTGAGAGAGTACAGATATAGGGCTATTAGAGGCTATAAATGTGGGACGGAGGGTCGTGTGGTGGATGATCGATTGTCAACCTGAAAGACCTAGGTTTGATCCTCGCTGAGAACCAAGGGAATTTTTCCGGGTCCAAGTGAAAGTCCCACAAGTCCACTCAGCTTTAAATGGGTACCTGACTAGTATCTGAGGAAGTAAAGGCGGCTGGGCATTGTGCTAACCGAGGTTATAGAAACAGATTAATTCTACACTTCGTCTGCCCCCAAGGTCCAATAGGGCCAAGGGAACCTATTAGAGGCCACAATAAGAGTCCCAAAATAAAGAGTATTTAGAGGCTACAAAACATTAGGTTACTACTTTCATAAGTTGGTCAATTTGGTTTATTATAAAGCTGTAGGAACGACATTTCAAGTTAGTCATAGCCTATTAGCGGTACCAACTTCATACCGAGCAATATTACTTCGTAGTTTACATTATATATTTATAGTACAAATAACTGTACTATTGTTTGCATTTTGTTGTATTTTGTCGTTAGATTTTTTTGTTGATTTTTTTTTTAATTTCCTAAAATATTAAAGAATAAAAGAAAAATGAAAAAGAAATGCTCAAATTACTGGTAAATTTAATATTTTGCTTTTTTCCCCCTGTGATTATTATTATTATTGTTGTTGTTTCATTTCTTTTCGAAACATATTAACACTCAGCCGTTTTTTCTTTATATTTCTTATCTCCCTTACACTATGATGACGTCATGTGCCAATTTCTTCTAATCAAAAACAAAAAATGACGCCCAAAGACTATTTTGCATGGAAGTGACTATGGCCCTGGAATTTTTACATTCGAAAAATATTTTGCATAGGTAAATACGTTGTTTGCTTTTTTTTTTCTCAGCTTATTATATATTTTTTTTTTGTTACTCTTTTGACCAAGTCGATTTTCCAGAAACTGATTTAAATGTGTATAGCGTATTTGCCACCGTCTTTCGGGTGTATTCACAAAATGTTATCAATAATATTTGTTTATTATTATTATTATTCCTGACAAGAGATGTGAAGCCAGAGAACATATTTGTCCTAGTTTCTGGTCACGTGGTTTTAGGCGACCTGGGCTCGGCCGTCCAACTGGACAGCTCAACGCTGACACTGGGCCGGTGTGCTACATACGTCACGCGTGCCCCGGAGGTAAACTTGTCACCGTCACTACTTGGCGTCCACTTTTGAAGCATACACATTGTATTGAATGACGGGTTTTTTTTTTCTTCCATTATTTAATTATTAGGGAATCTTTTAACTGAATGAAATTAGAAAAAAAAATGTAAGGAGGCGTAATGACTTGGTTTATTGTTAGTTTGCTTATTTAATTTTTTTTTAAGAGTTGGGATGTGGGGGGGGGGGGGCACATTTCTTAACGTTTGTAGAGCGGAAGAGGGAAAATGAGGGGCAGTGCAAGCACTGTGTGTGTGTGCGTGTGTGTGTGACGCCCCTGTAAGGATCATATAAATCATATATAAATCCTATAAACCACTAATGGGACGGTTTTTTTGCAATGACATTCTTTCATCCCGATGGTGCAATGGCCACGGGGGCGCCACGGGAGATTTAGCGGGGAACTTAAGCAATGACCTGAAAATTCCATTGGTCCTCACCAAAGGTCGAACCAGCGACCCTCGGGTCGAGGCTTTACCACACGACCATCCGTCCCCCGCAAGCACTATGTAGAGTCGTTGAGTTTCCTTGATGTGCCATGGTCTAGTTTAGCGATGTATGTCTCTTGTTGACACTTCCAAAAAACAACATAACATTTGTTTACCGTAATGTGCAGATTTGGAATAAGGAACCGTATGGGAAGGCCGCCGATGTATGGAGTCTTGGTGTCACTGTGTACAACATCATATCTAATCAGGTGGGTGGCTCCACAACATCATATCTAATCAGGTGGGTGGCTCCACAACATCATATCTAATCAGGTGGGTGGCTACACAACATCATATCTAATCAGGTCGGTGGCTCCACAACATCATATCTAATCAGGTGGGTGGCTCCACAACATACTGTCTAATCAGGTTCCTAGCACGTTAGTATACGTAGTACATGATGACATGATAATAAATAAGATGTTGCTAAGCCTAGAAAATAATTTTGTTTTTTGTTTAGCTTCTTTTTGAACTATTTGTAGTGGCCGTTTGTCTCCCCTTACCAACACGTTCAAATAGAGAAAGTCAATGCTGGTAACGTGATATACGGCGCTAAGTTTTGCAAAGAGTCAACCAACTATATTTCAAAGGTAACTTTATCATCTCAATTTTCAAGCCATGATTTTTTTCATTCTAATTCGCTATGCGTTGCTAGTTTATGGCTGTTGGATTCAAGCGCGTTTAATGTGTATGGCTATTTGCTGTTGCTCGTTGATTGCGGCTCCGACTGGATATATATATATATATATCTTTATTTAACATTTATTTAAAACTTAGTTTTCACTAGTAACCTGTTACCTGTTAGATTGACAATGTTGCGGCTCTGTTTGTGCTCATATACAACACTGCGTTTGCTCCTGTTTGATGCAAATGAAGGGTCTATTTCTGTTCAGATGCTGATGGTGGATCCTAAAGCCAGGCTGACGTGCCGTGATCTGCTCAAACTCAGTTATTTCGACCAAGTCAAACCCCCTTACGACCCTCCTTATTCAGGTGAGTTTTCTTTCAATCGCTTATCCCTCGACTTACACTTGTGAAGGCCTGTGCCAGTACAAAAGTTTCAGTGATTCTCTGGAAGGGGATTGTTTGGGTAAAGGGAGAAGACGGTCCTGTCTCTGGCAGGGGATTGTTTGGGTAAAGGGAGAAGACGGTCCTGTCTCTGGCAGGGGATTGTTTGGGTAAAGGGAGAAGACGGTCCTGTCTCTGGCAGGGGATTGTTTGGGTAAAGGGAGAAGACGGTCTTGTCTCTGGCAGGGGATTGTTTTGGTAAAGGGAGAAGACGGTCTTGTCTCTGGCAGGGGATTGTTTTGGTAAAGAAAGAAGACGGTCCTGTCTCTGGCAGGGGATTGTTTGGGTAAAGGGAGAAGACGGTCCTGTCTCTGGCAGGGGATTGTTTGGGTAAAGGGAGAAGACGGTCCTGTCTCTGGCAGTACTTACTAAGGGAGCAGGGTCTGGCGTAGTCATACTTTTTTTTTGCAGGAAAAAAAGGGGGGTATATTTTTAAGCACTCCCTGGCGCCACAACCGTTATTTACACTCAACTGACGGTAGTTACACGCCACTGATGTTGGTTACACGCCACTTATGTTAGTTACACGCCACTGACGTTAGCTACGCCACTGTTAGTTATACGCCACTGACGGTAGTTACACGCCACTGATGTTAGTTATACGCCACTGATGTTAGTTATACGCCACTGACGGTAGTTACACGCCACGGATGTTAGTTATACGCCACTGACGGTAGTTACACGCCACTGATGTTAGTTACACGCCACTGATCCTGTGTGTTTGTTCTATCAACAGCCGTTCATTACTTACATCTGTATGAAAAATCTGTTGAATTGGACATCATCAGGGACCTGTTGATCAAAGAGGGTCGGACCAATCAAATGACAGACATTTGAACTCAACACATTGCCATTGAGGGTGACGCATTTGGACTTAAGTTTTGTAACTGCCAAAAATTATATGGGGAGGGGTGGGAAATTAGACAACTCAGTGGTTTATTTGCTGATGATTAAAATTAATACTGCGCCCCTCAAGAAACAATTTCGTTAACTAAAAGCAAAGTGAGACGGCAATTGTAACTATAGACTTGTTCTAACCCTTATATATGTCATGGTTGTGAACTGGACTATATATCATTTTAGTTTTTTTTAAACAGACATTATAATTTTCTTTTTTAACAGATTTTTTTTTCAGGGTCAGTGATGTTATTCAGTATGTATATATGTAAACTATCTTGTGACATTGAACAATTTAAACATAATTTTTTTTAATCATAGTTACTTGTGGTACTCAGAACTTATTAAACTGTTAGTTTCTGTACTGCAATATCATGTCCAATCTTTCTTTCAAGTGTTTTTTGTTGAGTATAAAATTGTTCTGCCAAGCCCCCCCCTCCCCTGTATCTAATTACTTCTTTAAATTTATACAAATTATAACATACAATAATATAAAAAACAAATGTAGGAATGTTAAAAAAAGTTTAATGTACATTAATTTTCAAACATGAACATGAAATTTATTTTGAAGCAGAATTTAAAATATTCACATGAATAAAAAAAACATTTAACATTCAACACAATTTCATCCAAGTGTCACTGAATGTACACACAAGTTCACAAATTATTGCTAGAATTCAAAACTCACAAGAAAATGTGTTTATATTCATTGCACTATAAAAACAAGGGGAATTAAACAGTCTGTCAGTGCATTCATTGTCCCCCCCCCTAAGTGATTTGTTTTTACACTAAGGAACACATTTTTTATCATTTACAACCAAGACAATTTTTAAAAATATATTTTTAGCCTGTTTTTTTTCTTCTTTTTCAACATATAGCAAAATATTATTTTCCAACACTAGCTGATTTAAAAAAATAAATGGTCTAACGTCCTGCATGAAGTTTTAAAACTCTTTTAATCCTCCTAACGATGGCTTCTGAGAAGCTGTAATGTGTTCTGTGTTTGCCATAAACCTAAGATAGAAAAAAAATTTCATTTTTGTAGAGAGATGATATAGCTATCAGATACTTTAATAAAAAATATATTGCCAATTAGTAATTAGAATTTATTATTTTTTTTTGGTTTTCACAGGTTCATTAAATTAATTTAATCACATTAAAATTATAAGTTAAGGAATATTTTTTTAAAATAAATTTTTGTGCCATAATACTTTGAAGACAATCAGCTAGCTGATGATATTAAAAGAATATCACCAAACCAATTCAAATTTTGCATATCTAGGGACCTTGCACATTTCTACAACACACCATCTTCTTATGATAATGCCCAGACCCGGGTAGAGAAAGTGCAGAGCAGTGGAAACTTATGGCTTCGCTGATTGCAGAGTATTTCTGTGGGGGTATTTTTTCATCAAAGTAAATAATCTAAATGGCTGCTTAAAAAACATCAAATTAGAAATTGTCAAAACTAATGTATATTTCTAACAATACAGTGGAGAAGTTGATGATCATAAGACATTGGATGAAATCTCAGTGTATTAGAACTTTTTGCAAGGCAAACATTTATGTCTCTTATTAAACCCAACTTTGTAATCAATTGAAGTGCTAATCCATACAGAGCCTTAGCAAGCTTAAAAATTGTAACAAAAACAGTTGTATAAGCAAGTAAAAAAGGTTTCATGGAATATAATATGAGACTAATTTTTTCATTTAAATTTAAGCTAAGGATAAATAAAAGTTTTTTATCAAACGCCAGAGAAAACATGTACATGTAGTCTCTTTTTGTTTTTTTTTAACAACGAATGATCTTCTCAAACAGAGAAATGAGATTAGAAATATCCTTTCGGGTCTGCTAACCTACTGTTGCCTTATTTTAGATTTTCTTCGGTGTGAATAGGAGAGTTTTGCCCTTAGAAATCTATCATCCGAGAGAAAGCAAGGTCATAGTTTTAAGTTCTTTTGGTGAAACTAGCAACTCAATACCCCAAAAAAAAAAAAAAAAAAGAAAAATTGAATTACAAATGGCATACCTGGTCTACATTTTGTATTTTTTTGAAGAAGGCTTCATTTAGGACGGAAGGAGCCATACTTCTCAGCAGATCAATGTGGTTACGTGTCACACCTAGTGCCACCTGGCTCAGCCCTGACGATACCACTGGACTGCCCCCTGTCAAACTCATGTCCAGATATGATTCTGACGCTCCTTAAGAGAAAATTTTTGTTTTTTTTAATTAGTCATCTTATTGAGCATTAATTTTGAAGTCTTTCGCAAATGAGGTGAAGTATTTTTTGTGATTAAATGTGTAAATGTAACATTTTTCAGTCACATACATGACAATAGTCGTGCATGTTAAATGACACAATGCTGAAATTGTATTGTTCCTCTTATTAGTCCAAACAAAATATTGATTTTTCACATTATCTTGCCCCTTATAAAGAGGTTATTATTTTACAGTTTGAAAACACATAAAATTTATAGAAAAATTTCTAATAGACGCCTGGTAAATAAGGTCTTCCCATGGGATTATACTTCAAAAGTATGCTTAGTGGAATGTCTCTACTTTATGGTCAAAGCTGCATTCAAAGTTCAGAAAGACTAAATACATGTAATGAATATTTTAAAAAAAAATATGGGTGGTAATAACATTTTGCTGACAGAGCAATAATGTAAAACTGAGATTAGTGCAATAAAAGTTAAACCAATGTTAAGCTATAGAAACAGAACTATTCTAAATACTGAAACAGAACTATTCTAAATACCGAAACAGAACTATTCTAAATACCGAAACAGAACTATTCTAAATACCGAAACAGAACTATTCTAAATCCCAAGTCCTTTCATGAAATAAACTGAATTAGCCTAGATATACCATTGTTGATTGATAGAGATTAATAATATACTACATTTGAATATACTCTCAGCAATATTGCATGTTCAAAAATATAACACTGCATTAAATTCAATATCTACATCTGTTTATTTTTAGAGGAACTCCTCTTAGTGGTATGTATGGGTTGCAGCATTAGGCCAGACATAGTATTTACTAAATACTGAGATGCTCAGAGATGGAATAGTCTTGTCAGGAATAATAAAAATGCACTGTGGCTAATATGCCAAAAAAAATGATGATAAAGTTAAATACATATACATGCAATGGTAAATCAATGTTACCATTTTAATTGAGTTCATTTAGTAGCTATAATAGTTTCATGTTTCTATAGCTCATCTTTGTTTAAAAGTTGCCTATATATTGCACTTATCTTGCTTATGCATGATTGCAACGTCAGCATAATACATGTATTATGATTATGCTATCTCAATATTTTGTAAATATACTGATCATTTAGCCTTTCTGAACTACAGATGCAACTAAACTAAACAAATAGTGATTTTAATGTGATCTTTTATTTTTAAAATGTGCTATTTTGTTAACAAACTAACATTGAAAGTGGGAGTTTAATATGGAACTATTGGAAGCAGTCCTCATAGGGAAGACCCTATTGCAAATTGTCTTTGCAAAAAGGATTTTGTGAAATTATAACAGAGTAAAAATAAAAAACAACAAAATAAACACTCTCAATGTAATGATAAATGCTGAGCACAAAATAATTCTCTCATATTTCAATGTTTTACAGCACAAAGCCATACCAGTAAGTTTTCTAATGCCAGTCTTGTGCCTAAGGAAACTGGGCGTGGTCATGGAGGACTGATCAGCAGGAATGCAGTGAACCAGGAAAAATTCCATATGGCGCCAAATAATATACAAGCAATTTTCCACTATGTCTGATTGTTATGGTGAAGAAAAATACTGGTTTGAAACGTTTTGGAAATATATATTTTTACCCGGACCCACAAAGTTTAAAATGTACACAAACATCCAGATTTCAAGTTGGAAAGAATAACTGGTAAAGGATACAAAGATAATGTTGAAGATGTTGTACTTTCTGTGATACAAGATGAACCAAACGTGATCTTGCCAAATCCTGACGTTGTTGTAGCGATAATTTTTCTATAGATGAATCGCCGCATAGCTAAAAATAGTAAAGATTAAAAATGTACTTAAAATGGACAACTGCATGACACGTCAATTAAATTTTACCTCTCATAAGACTTCAAAGAAATTACCTGCTTGAGGTCCTCTGCTGTTAGTTCTGCTAACTTGGTCAGTTTATGAGTCAGCTGGAGATAAGATTCATAGATGAGGCTGAAATGACGTGCAGACTGCTGCAGCAGCAAAACTATAACACCAAGTCCTAGACGTCTTCCAACACTCAGAGTAACAGACACTTCTAAAAAAAAATAATTTAACAATACTCAATACTTAAACTTGCCTTATCATTCTGTCAGCCTACTATTACGATAATGCCACCTCGATTTGTGTATAAATACTAATCATATGGCCTTTCTGACCTAGAGATGCAGCCCAGACATTCCACTAATCATACACACAAATACATAGTGATTTCAATGTGGACTTTTATTTTTCAAATATAATATTGTGGGGACAATTTAAATATTGGATTAAATGGGATTTTGTTCGCTATGGCACAACCAGAAATTGTCCTCTTGAAGAGATGACCATACTAAAATATCAATTTACTGTTTCAAATTGATTTCTAGCTGTGGCATCCAAAATTTTTTTTACTATTGCTTAAATGAGCCCTTTAAAACAAAAAACTGAAAGTTGAGTTCTACAGCCAAACAATGTTATTCTATACAAAAATATCAAGTTCATAAACCTATACAAAAATATCAGGTACATAATCCTATATATGTAATACAAATACAGTGGATTCCGCTTAATTGGGACTTCGCTTAATTGGGACACCGCTTAATTGGGACAGCCGCTTATTTGGGACAAATCTCAAAGGAACGAAACCAAGAAGCCAATAGTAAATGTGTATGTTTAATTGGGACAAAAGGCCTCGGTCCCGATTAAGCGGAATCGACTGTATATCACGTATATAATCCTGTACATCTAATATACATCCTACTGAAAGACTCTCAATCAGGTGTTTTTGTGTTATCACTCAAAAAAAAAAGAACTAAAGGACTACAAGCTAATTTCATTAAACTGACTGACTACATATATGATTACATGTATTACATTTCTAATAAATAATGTCCCAATAGAGAATTTTCAAATATAGAATGTAACATTTTTCAGTCAATTGTTCGACATTTTTCAGTCAAACATGTTGGCTGAGACAATGCTGTAATTTTTATTGTTCCTCTTATTAGTCCAAACAAAATATCGACATACACAACATCTTGCCCCTTATAAAGAGGTTCATTTTACTGATTGAAAGTTTATATACATGTATCTATAAAAGAAGCAACTTAAAGCTTTTTCCTACATAAGCCAGTAAGACAAGCATTGAGGGAAGGAAAGGCCTTACTATTAATAAAAAGGAAACAATAAAAAAATCATCTAATTTTGACTGTTCAATGCTACAAATAAATAAACAAAAAACAACAACAACAACCTTACCATCCAACTTTGTCCCCTCCCGGACATTGACTTCTTCAAGACTGGGTCCAAACAACAAGTGTTGGTTTAGGCTACTGTTGCCTAGACAAATGAGAAAATATTGTGTCACAAAAAACTAATATCACAAGCTAATCTGTAGGCGGCATACATGAAATAAAATAAAACAACAACAATTGACTACCTATATCTGCAATGAGGCTGCGGCAATAAGCTGTCAAGTTGCAGGCTACTTCCTGATAAAGCTGAAGAATACGAGCTGTGGTGTCATCATCAGACTGAGAGCTTATTGTGCTGGGTGATGTCACTCTGCTCTTTAACTGCCGGACTACTGTCTCTGGGGTCACATAATGAGGCAATAGGGCAACCATTTGATCCTGAATAAAAGAAATGAATGGATGCAGGAAAAAAAAAAGACATAAGATGCATATTTTTTATAAGGTAAAATAACAAAACTAGTGAAAAATCACAAAGCAATTTTTTTCCTACCTGAAGGCGCATGCGCTGAGATTTAAATTCCATATTAGCTGTGTCAAGTTCCAACAAATCAGCCCCTAGATCTCCTGAAAAATATAGATGAAGTAGGAGAATAAATTAATTTTATCAGGCAAAATAATACAAACAGCTTCAAATCTATATAAATAAAAATGGAAAGAGGATTCACGCCTTTGATCATCACTCCGAAAGTTCTTCACCAATTGCCTTAAAATTTACACACAAATTGCAGAAAATTACTGGGCGTGTTTGCATATATGTTTGATATAGACATCACATCTATTATATTTAAAAATAAAATTGAATCGTTCGGTTTGGTAAAATTATTTCTTTACTATACTTTACTTTTTTTTTAAAACCACGGGAGATAATTCAAAAGTCACAGAGAGCTAACTTATATATTGTCAGTACACACATTTGTTTAAAAATAAATCAATCCACCGTGTGCAGACTAATAGTCGTCTGTATTTTGTTTTAATTAACAAAGAGTATCGTAAAATATTTCTTTTTACTTCAGTTTACAAATTATTATTTCGTCAGTATTTTTTTATCAAACATGTAATCAGGAGTCACGCTATTAATCATAACTCCGAAAGTACATCCAAAAGCACTGCATTAATAAACATAAAACATTTAGAAACTTTTGTTTTCCCAACAGAACTCATTTTCCTTCGTTTATAGTTTTAAATAATTGATAATTATTTTTCTAAAATTTGTCTGTATTTTTTTTTTAATAAACAGAATTAGAAACAAGGGCTTTCTCAATACTCACTATTATATTGCATAGGGCTTTGCCAAGGCAATGCGTGGCTGGGTACAGCTAGTAATAAATAAGATTCTTATAAAAAAAAATATCATTAAGTCATGTTTTGAGATAATCTCTCTTTCTGCTTACTATGATAATTTGCTCTAGCTATCACTGCAGTGGTCAGACTCAGCTCTAGAAGAAACGGCTCAGTTAGTGTGGGCTTTCTGCTTCTCAGGATGGACGTGAAGACATCTCCATGGGAGATAATTAAGAGCATCACCTTAATAAATAGACGCATCACTTTAAGCACACAACATCAATGAAGCCTGGCACATAATAGGGGAAGAAGAATGTAATAATCTAAAAAAAAATGCACACTAAAATGTTTTTTATAAAGTCTTTGCGCAGGTAGATAAGGAACATTGAGACATAAATGTGTTTTAAAAGTTTCTTCCAATTTAATCTGTAACAAAATGAGAAGCATTCAAAAATTCATAACTAAAATCGGAACTGTGTAGTGAAACTGGAAGATATTCCAGTGAACTAGGTTGGATGAGATTACATTTACTGAACATATATAAAGACCAAATTCAAATAAAAAAAGAAATCAGCACTTAAAGTAATCATGTCGTTACCTGCGTGGCAGCCTCCTTGTTTTCGCCTCCCAATGACGTCAACAAGGCCAGACAGAAGCGCAGCACAGCAAACAACAACAGGTGATATCTGGCCATAGGGCTAGGTAGTAGATCATCCTCATCATCAGTCTGGTGAAAATATCTGAGGATAAAAAATCATATTTTTAACCATTCACAGTCCATTTTATTTATTGAAATAATCATACATAAAATCTCTCAAATCTAATTCTTAAGTTATCAATTTGCAAGTATAGCTTTAGAATTAAAAATTGAAACATCTGAAACTTGTTGCAGGGAAGGGGTTGCATTGTTGTCACTTGTTTCCAAAATGGAAAATATTTCAAATACTCTGTATTACTATAAAAGATAAATGATGACAGCTAAGTCATTTAAAACATTAAATTACAGCAAATATTTAGTAATAAGATATAATTCATAAACAGGATGTTGCATCACTAGCCAGTTATTAGGCACTCTTTAGTTTTAAATTAAAAAAAAAATGCAAAGGAAATAACTGGCTTTGACGCTTTACTGTCCCTCTCATTCCAAGCAAGATATTTGGCACCTTACAATATCCTGCCCCCTTAACGAGAGGTTGGTCACAACTTGCAATCAGTTGATGGGGCATACAAAAAAAATAACTAAAGAACAATTTGTTTCTGTAAAGGATTTAATGAAACCTATTATAAATTCAGGAAAGCTACTAAAAAACAAAAAAATATTTTGACTTATCAAAAAAAAAAGAGTTTATTAAAATTATAATTCTTCAACTGTATTTAGATGTTACAAAGCTAGAAAATTATTTGAAAATTTAGGAAACAGATATTGAAACTGAATTTCACATTATCGCTAGTCAGTTTCTCATTATTCTGGTGTTTACCTCAGTTGACTTTCATACTGAACAATAAACGACGTGACAGTTTGAATCTATATTTACTATAAAAACAGTAAACACATTTATCTTTTTGTATCATTACTCATGCATGTAAGTAAAACTGATTGCTTACAAGTCATTTGAAAGATACTAAGTTTGTTTTACCTTTAGGGTTTACATAAATAAACTGATGGATAGGACTTCTCAATAAATAGAATGAAAAAGTTAAAAAAATATGTCCAACATTTAATAATGCATAAAAAATGTTACATTTTCAGTCATGTGTATGACATAAGTCAAACTTACTGACGCAATGTGTTTTTTTTTACTGTTCCTCTTGTTAGTCCAAACAAAATATCGGCTTTTACAATATCTTGCCCCTTATAAAGAGGTAAATTTTACTTATGAAATGTGTATAAGGTTTATAATAGCTTAGCATGCAAAGATGTTATTTTCAATTCCTGTATAAAAAGAAGTGGTTTTTTCAGGAATTTCAACAAATAAGTAAAATTTTTTACAACATTCCCCTCTACCATGCTCAGTCTGTTTTTTCACGTCATTTTCACGAACAGAATTAAAAAAAACAACTGTTTTCTTGAATATTTTTTAAAATGTAACATGTTTCAGTCATGTGCATGACAGAAGTCAAACATGTCAACTGACACAATGCTATAATATTAATGTACCTCTTATTAGTCCAAACAAAATATCGACTTTTACAATATCTTGCCCCTTATAAAGAGGTTATTGTCATTAATGAAATTTTAATGTTTGAAAAAAAAAAACAACAGAAATAGACAAAAAAAATTAATTTGAAAATTGTAAAAAAAAAACAGATTTATATCAATTGTTTGATTTAAAGAAAGGAAACAATACATACAAGTACATACATGTATAAAGCCATCTTCCCTCCCCACCCAGTCAAAGAGATTACTCAGTTGCCAGCAATAAGTTAAACTATAAAACATTTAATGGCAAGATCAGTAAGAAAAAAAAAAATTCTTATTTGAGTCCAACAACCACAGCACATACAATGATTACCTCACTTGACCCGCCCCCCCCCCATCCAGGCCGTAGAATTAACAAGATATTTATAGACAATATAAACATTTTATTGTAAGGAAAAAATATGTAAATTTATTTATCTATTCAAATTTAACATTGTTGATAAAATGTTTTTATCTCAAATTATTTCATTTTCCTTGAGGAAAATTTTCATTGACATTCTGGGATGACAAATTTTTTTTTCTAAATTTAATGTTTGGTTTGATAAGGTTTATAATAGCTTAGCATGCTAAGATGTTATTTTCATTTCCGGTATAAAAAGAACTGGTTTTTTTCAGGACCTTCAATAAATCAGTAATTTATTTACAACCTACCCAACTACCATGCTCAGTCTATTTTTTCAACTCATTTTCACGAAAAAAACACAAAAAAAAAAACTGATTTTGTTGAAATTATTTTTAAATGTAACAAGTCTCAGCCATGTGCTTGACAGAAGTCAAACATGTCAACTGACACCATGCTATAATAATAATGTACCTGTTATTAGTCCAAACAAAATATTGACTTTTTACAATAATTTGCCCCTTATAAAGAGGTTCATATTCATAATGAAATCTTCATGTTCCAAGTCTTGATAGATTACATTAATTAAATAGCAATGAATAATGCTGGCATTCCACTCTTAAGCTAAGAAAGAGATTATGTCTTTTGACTACAATTAAGGGGGTGTGGCCAAAGGTCGGAAGTAATAAAGTGAAAAAAGCAAAAATTATCTTTTTTTCTTCTTCAAAAAACACTAACAGCTGCGGTTACTATGAATATAAAATGGATAGACTTAAAGCTGCTCTAACCGATGTTCATGAAAATAAACCAGCCTATTGCTACTATTTTTAAAAGTAGAACAATAGATCTTTTGTATTACGAATGTTAAAAATTCAAAGTTTTTATTGGTTCAGATGAGACTGAATAGATAAAAAAAAATTACTAACAAAAAAAACTAGAGACGTTATAATTCTACAGCTGACTACAACAGAGAAAGAGCAGCAGCAGTAAGTCTAGATTGCAATTCTACAGCTGACTACAACAGAGAAAGAGCAGAGCAGCAGTAAAGTCTAGATTGCAAAGTTTTTTTTTTAAAATAAAGAAAATAAATTGATGTTCATTAAGCAGAGTAAAGTAACAAGTTCAGTCACAAAAGATTATTTTAAAAGAGATAAATGTAACATATCTCAGTCATGTGCATGACAGAAGTCAAACATGTCAACTGACACAATGCTGTGTAATTTTTATGTTCCTCTTATTAGTCCAAACAGAATATCGACTTTTACAATATCTTGCCCCTTATAAAGAGGTTTTACTTTTTCAAGTATTTATGAACCGTTTAAAGCCAGACTAGTCTGAACCTCTTCTGAGGTTACACTAGTATGGCTTAAAATGCTATGATAATATTATCATTTGTTCATTGTGCAAGCCACATTACCCAACATAATTCCGTGGCTACAGAGACATTTAATCTTCCCCGATGGCCTCCAAGGGCAAAGGGAACTTAACTAAATGAAGCGTTTAGAGTCATGTTAGCCTACCCCACGTTGTGGATATTCTGGCTTAAAATGCTTTGTTTCTTAGAAAAACAACTGTTCCAAAGAACACTATTTGAGAAGCACTAAGTTGAAATAAACTCCACACACACACCAACTACACGATTTTTCATAACTATCCAGGCCATGCCCGAACTCACTAAAATTTTCGCTCACTGATTTGAACAATAACAAACTGCCTCCAGGTTAAGATAAATAAACGCAAACTGATTTTAACAGGAGACTAAGCCACTTAAATGCATATGGTAAAAACAAAAAAGAAAAAAAAAAAAAGAAAAACATGTAACTATTATCACTAAATTTATATACATAAAAGGGAAACAATCTTTTTGAAAATATGACAACATGGCTTTATATTTCTTTATTTTTATAATACACAAAAGACTGTAACATCATTCAGCCATGTGCTTTACAATTGTTAAACACAACAACTGGCACAATGCTGTAATATCACTATCCCTCTTATTAGTCCAAACAAAATATCAGCTTTCACAATATTTTGCCCCTTATAAAGAGGACACAATTTACTTTTATTACATTTTATCATGAGAAGATGTAATCAACACAGGTGAGCAGATGCATACTAAATACTACTTCTATCTAACTAATACTTACTCATCCATTTCTGGTCTCAGGCTTAAAAAAGAACAAGATGCCAGTTTTTCCAAAGCACCTCCATGTAAGAGAATACGAGCACCTTCTTGAGTTTCAGCTACTCTTGTGAGTAAAGACTGAAATTTGTAAAAAATAAATGGCTTTCTGGTTTAACAGAAATCAAGAAAAACATAGCAAAAGTCAATTTTGAGAAAGAAAAAAAAAGTACTTTTCTAGCACTAAAATTAAATTATTAGTTGTCCTAATATCAGCTATTACGTAATTAAAGAGATATTTAAACATGCACAAATTGATTTCAACTGATATGCAATCGTAAACTTAACTAAATTAAGTGAAGCATACAAAAAGCTTCCGTGTTTAGTCAGTAAAGATAATACCATTATAAAAAAGTTGTGTTTGATTCTAAACAAAACACCCAATAACTAAAAGTGTATACTGATGTCTGATAACTATCTTCCTCAGTGTGAAAAACTCTGAACCAAAATTTTTTTAAACTGAAGTTAGCTGAACAGATAATGAAAGAAACAAAAAAAAAACCAATTACCATTTTAGACTGAAATATGTACAGGGCTCTAAGATTGGCTGGCTGTGGCGATAGAATGGCCTGCAACTGACCATCATCTTCTGATGCCACAGAGTCCACTAAGTGCTGAAGGTAGCCATGACCACAGATAAAATTAAGCCAGGTATGTTGATTGTCCATGGATATAACTGTATCCAGGACAGACAGAGCCAACATCTGTAAACAAATAGAAACACACAAAAAAATTAATTATTTCTTAGATTTTTCTATACTGACAACGTAAGTTGAAAGCCTGACATGAATTCTTTGTCTACAGGAATAACAATGCAAGTAAGAAAAAAAAAACCAAAGTTAATTCACAAAACATTAGATTGGCTGTGAAATTGAGAAAAATGTATTTATGCATCTGGACAATTGAGCAAGTTGTAAGAAGTTTTAAACATTTTCAACTATCTTGAGAAAATAAGCACCAGTCCAATTTTAACTAAAAAAAAAAGTTCCCTTCTTAGCCCTAACGGGCCTTCGGGTCAGATGAAGTAGAATTCATCTGTTTCTATAACCTCGGCATCTGAAGGGATTGTGTGGTTAGCACAACGCCCCAGCCGCCTTTACTTCCCCAACTTAAAGTCAGGTACCCATTTAAAGCTGGGTGGACTTATGGGATGACTTTGCACCAAATTTCACCTGGAAAAATTTCATGGGCCTCACCGAGGATCGAACCCAGGACTCTCAGGACGACAGTCGAGTATCTACACCACTAGGCCATCCGTCCGTCCCACAAAATTTTAACTAATAATTGACTAAAATTGTTTTCCTACTGCCTTTAGTGATAAGAGTATTTAAACAAAAAAAAATAAATTCAAAGAGTGCCCGCAGGCATTCAACAGCAGAAACTGCACATAAAGCAACAATGAAAAGGAAATTTAAGTTTTTTACCCGCCCAACATGATGTCCATCACAGGCGTCTCGGCTGAGAGTTTCCATAAAACTGTTACCATAGGATGTGATTGTCACCATGTTTTCTGTGGCGAGTTTTACATAATCAGAATAATCTTTGGATAAGATTTTTTCCATCCCTAGTGATCCAGCTATAGAATGATTTTAAAAAAGTTAACACAATGATTTAAATCATTTTTTGAAGTAACCTCTTGATAAGAATCATTCACAATCATCAGTAAAAAAAATACACCATATTACCTGCTAAAGGATCTTGTATATCACGAGGTTTTTTAGCAATCTGCAAACAGTAGAGCAGGGCTCCATACAAATTAACCCTCACTTTTTGGATTCCTCCACCTGGAAAGAACAAAATTATATAAAGCAATATGTAAAACAAACATGCCCTAAAAGAACATTTGACGATTATCTCGATCAAGATTATCAAATAAAAAAAAATTAACTAAAAGCAATTAAGACACTATCTGGACAACCTAAGCATTCAACTGAAATGCACTTTCCTACCATGTTCTGAACTTTTAAAGGGAAAAAAAAGGGAGAATTAATTATTGGTTTAACGTACATTCATTTACCACAGGTAAAAAACATTATTTAGTAACAGGAGATAAATGAAAACAACATGTTTAGTTTAAGTTTAAATTTTTATACTTACTTGACTTGAGTATGTAGTCAATGATGCCCCTTAGGATGATCTGCAATGACGTGGAGACAATGTTACGCGAACCATCATTTCCGTCAACCCAAAATGGATGAGAGCTGTCCCCTGATGAAGGAATGCCTGATGTTGGCAGGAAACAATGCCTCAGGTTGGCCATAAGCGTCAGGATGACATCAGAAACAAGAGAAGCAGCTTCCAAACTGACATCATCCCCAGATACCTGGAGAAACACACACACATTTGATATTAAAGCTCTCAGCTCAATAAAATTATTTTAGAATAATATTTAAACTAAATGTAGCGTCTGAATATGGTGTGTGTAGAAATAAAAGAACTAATAAAGGAACTGAAAATGTGCATAGGGTGTGGGGGGGGGATGCTGGCACCTTGCCCAAGGCCACAAAGCTCAAAGAGTAACAATCAATTTAATTGATTCATTATCATCATCATTCAACTAATGGACAAACTTGTTTTTTTTAGACCTGTCATTTTAGCTCTTAGCCCTTAAAGTGATTATGAGCTTTACAATGTTACACATAAAAAAACAAATTAACAAATGTTAGATACTTTTGAAAAGAAAAAAAACATGATTATAATTTCTAGTAAATTAAATTGCATTTGCTCAAATGGTGAGAATGGGTACCTTAAGTAGAAGCTCCTGCAATAAATCAAGCAATACAACTTGTCGTCTTTCCCCACTCAGCAGATCATGAGGGACAGATGTTAAGAGAACCTCAACAACTTGTCTCCAGGCCTCAAAAGCTCTTTTCTTTCGCTGTAAAGACTCTCTGGCTTCATTGTGTTCTACTACCGTCTCCAACACCATTTGAATTTCCTATGTGGCAGTCACAGAAAACAAATGTCCATTAGCTTGTCATATTTATTAAATAAATTATTACATAAACATAAGGTCATGATTAAAGTTCTAAGAAGTTTATACATGTATATTGATTACATTTTATAGAAGGCAGAATAAAAAATCCTTTTTATTTTAGTTTTAAAATTACATAATTTTAAATTTATTGTGAGAAATACATTGTATTAAAATGTGTATTGAATCAAACCACAGGGAAAAAAAATGTCATAATTAGAGAAATCTGTGCTGCTTTTAAAATGTAATATTTCCATTATTAATCTCTATTTTTGTAATTGTCAGGACGTATGTATGCATGCATTTTGAAAAAAATCATAGAACTGAAGAGAGACTTTGATGAACAATTATATAGCTGGTGTGCATCATTTTCATCCAACGACTCTTTAATATAGCCTACACATTACACCAGAATTAGGGACACCACATGATATATTGTACAATGTTTTCCTAAAGTAATATTGACATTTTTATCAACAATCTATCATTCAAATGGCATTTAAAATTAATGAAGTTCGTTAAGAATTCATTTTTTTTTATTTAGAAGGAAGTCCTTTTAAGAACAACTAATTTAAAGTCAAATTTCAGGTGCCACATTATTAGAATTTCAAATCACATATACAACTAAAGATATAATCGTTAAAAAAAAAACTTGATGCATGGACTTATGAATTTTAAAACATATTTAAAAGCTAATTTATTTTCTTTTTCACTGACATTTATTCACACAAAAACATATGGTTTTACTATTGCTGAGCTGAGATTTCACTGAATTTCTTTCTTTTTTTTTTTTTTGAAATCAAAAGTATCTATAATGTTATTTCAAATACCTCCATAATATGTGGTCTCTGTCCTGCTACCATTGGTCCTTGCTGATTGGCTAATTCTGTAAGAAGTACCTGGCGCAAGGCTCTAACATCACAATAGGTTACTCCATCTCTCGTCCGGTGTTCCAGACTCCGAACCAAAGACTCAATCTGGGACTTGTCAAAGAAGTTGACTTGCAATGAACTTGGATAGCTCTGTTCAAAGGATATTGTGTCCAATATTCCCAATAGCCTTTGTCTGAACTGTTTCCCTTTTTTTTAAAAAAAATAATTGAAGGTATTGATTAAAAAAAAATAAAGAACTTTCTTTTTAACCAAACTGTTGACAGTTTATAATTCTGTGTTGATATTTTTTTTATTTAATGATACACGCTGGCACACAGGGATAAAAATTATAAATTGAGCAGCCTGTGGGGATAAACTCTTGAATTAGGTGATCCCTGGAAATAAACTCATGCATTTAGTGGTACTCTGGAATGAAACTTAACAATGTACAGGTCTGAGGGAACAAAGCTAATGAATTAAAGGGTGCGTGAGGCAAGAAAGGTTGCCAGCCGCCTTTTTAAAATGAAAATTCACAATACTTATCAGAGCAGATACATGTACATGTATTAGTAAACTCCTAATTCTTCATGCAACACTATCACTACCATTTAAAATAAAGTGAATTAAATAATAAGTACCACCTACCTGTGTTCAAAGTAGTTACGCTATGTGTCACAGAGAGCATGGAATCCCTCTCCATAACTCCAAAATCACTTTCTTCTCCAGGCTGAGCGCCACCTACAAACAGATTCAACCCACACAAAATGTGCATAAAATTTTAAAAACTTTTTTTGCAACAAACATATCCTTAACTCAAGCAAACATTTGGAATGAACCAGTACAAAAAAGATTCTTACAACACATGTCTTGTTCTTCTTCACCCAACAGCAGCTGCACTAAGCGCAGAGTGTGAGACCGCTGTCTATTTAGAGAAGTCATTCTCAGCTCAATAGCAACAGTTTTTAAAAGCCAGGTCTGGTGATCCGCTACACTGCTCACTGAAAGAACAAATGTAAACTATATTGCTCCCACTAATTGTGCATAAATAATTTCTTTTTTTTTTGGATTACCTGAGTAATTATACATTCTAAAAAAAGTTCCCTAACCTCTTAAAAAGGTAAGTTTCATAAAACAGGAAAAAAAAAAAATCTACGATTACAACTTACCAAATTTGTTACTATCCAATGGACAATGTTGGAGCTGGCGGTAGAGGAAATCATGAGTTGTTCGAAGATATCGCAGAGTTGGTGATGATGTGTTGTTGTTGGCGCACAAGGCATATATAAGATGGAAACCAAGCTCGGCCAGCCTGGGCCTATCAACCAGACAGGTGGGTCCTTCTCTGGAACCCAGTCCTTGTTCTAGTAAAGTCAAAATGGAATGCAGACAGGTCTTTGGGGAATCCAGCACACCTGGGAAGAAATAAACAAACTTTTTTAATAGAACAAAATTATATAATAAAAAAATAACAAAAAAAGGGCTAGATGTTAAAAAGACATTCTTTAAACATTTAAAAAAAAAATTATCATCTAAAATAAAACTAATCGTGGTGTGAATATAAAGGCTTCTAAAAGTCTAATTTACAAGAATTAAGAAAACTTTTCAGAATCTTAAAAAGACTAAAGAAATTCTAAAGTGTTCTATTCTCATTATTATGCTTAATCAATATTGAAAATACAAATGGCTGCATTTAAATCAAAAGATGTAGGTTTATGCACAAATATCACATATAGAATTCAATTGTATTAACAATATTAACAAATTTTACAATTAAAAAAAGAAAATGTAACATTGTTTAAAATGTGTTTTGACTCAGGGGGTCAAACCAAAAATGATAACACAATGCTGAAATAGTATTGTTCCTCTTATTAGTCCAAACAAAATATTGATTGTTACAATATCTTGCCCCTTATAAAGAGGTCAATTTTACATATGATTCCACTTATCCCCTTCTGAAAAAAAAAATCACTACATCTTGCTATATGGTGCTTTAAAGAAATGAGACATAAATGTATTTAAAAAAGGCACTAGAACATACCAGCATCCTGAAGAGTGGTCTTAACGACAGGTTTCTGTAATTGAAAGCCTAACAACCAATGTGCCAGATTTGGAGCAGCCTGATCTAAAGACATCAGCATCATCTGTATTATATGTTCACATATAGCATTTTGAATCAAAGGCTCTTGAGCATCTACCCGGTCTGTGAGTGAGCAACAGAAAAAGTAAACAAATGTGAGTATAAGAATAATTGCTTACGTAATGCCATGTTTGGGAAAAGAAATCCAGCCTATGCAAATATAATAGGACTGTTCTTTCGCCAGTCCCAAATTATTACCTTCTTCCGACAAAAGTGCAGAAGCCCGCTCCTGCCTGATTTCAGCAGTGTTCGACTCTAAACATTCCACAAATCCATGCAGCAATTCAGCACTGACTCTCTGAAATTCACATTTTTTTATTGATCAACCCAAGCTTTCATAATATCAACAACAAACCATCACCCCAGCTCCCTACAAACCACAACCCTGTTTAAAAAAAAATAAATGATTTGATTACTATCACACTGAACTTTAAAAAGTTCAAACTTAAAAATGTGAGACCTTTTCAGCTGTAAACAGATTGACTATGTCAGTCTGAGATGAAAGTTCAGAGCAAACATGACAGAGGATTCTCACAGCTGACAGTGTGTGCTTCGGTAAAATGGTGTTGAATATTACAAATCTGCAAATGGATGAAATAGGAGTAATAAATAAACTTTGAGGTCAATAATAAAAAGTACTTGTATTTGTGCTAAATGCATTTTCATTTCACATGAATTAAATGGTGATAAACTATAAAAATATTAAATTTCACAACTAAAAAAAAAATATGTAACATCGCTTAAATGATAACGCAATGCTGAAATAGTACTGTTCCTCTTATTAGTCCAAACAAAATATTGATTGTTACAATATCTTGCCCCTTATAAAGAGGTCAATTTTAGATAATGATTGTTTATATTTCAATGTCATTACATGTCCTCCACAGCTGTTATAGTATACTAGATTTACAAAAAGTGATAGATTAGGTCATAAATTCTGTTAAGTTTTTCAACAATAATAAGAAATATGAGGATAAATAATGTGATTTTTTTATTGGCTCAAGCAATTTAAACCAACAAGGTAATATCTGTCTTTATTCATCAAATGTTAATGTGAAAAAAAAAATTCGATATTTAAGTAAATTTAAATATAATCATTATATTTTTTAATGATGTTTAAAAAAAGAATTAAAGTTAAAACAATGAACTACTTAGTGATGTTGATGAGGTAATCAGCCTTTTTTGATCTTGGATTTATGGCCAACAGAAGACGTTCCAGGCTGGACACAAGGAGAGGAGATGCAGTTTCTCGGATTCTCTTCTCGAGGGCTGCCTGGCGGTCAGCTGCTTCTTCCAACAACCGTAAACACAGAAGAGAAGCTTCTTCCAAATGTTCTTTGCCTGACGAACAGAGCTTAGTTATGAAGCATTTGATACATAAGATTTTTTTAAAACATTAACATGCTGATCATAAAACAAGCACAACACAGAATCAATTATAACTAACAACATTTAATGCAAGCAGAAAAACAATAGTGTAACGGTTGTGTGTATATATATATATATAAATGTTTGTGCCGAGAAAATGTACAAAGACAATAAAGCACTTTAAAGGGAATTGTAACACAGATATAATTGGCATAAGTAAAATAACAATGTACTGTGAATTATGCTGATAAAAGTGAAATAACAATGTTCTGTGAATTATGCTGATAAATGTGACATAAAGTACTGTGAATTACGCTGATGAAAATGAAATAACAATGTACTAAAAATTATACTGATGTTAAAAGTTCTAATAAAAATGTGCAGTCTTTAAATTCATGTTGTATGTTAAAAAAATGTAGACATATACTTTTTTAAACAATACTATACCAGGAAAAGGAGCAAACTGTTCAAAATTTTTCAGGGCTTCTTCTATAATAAGTTGAACCTCAAAAAAAAAAAAAATTCAATAAAGGGAAAAAAGCAATTAAAGAGTCATCTGATATGATTTTTATCTGATGGAAAGGTAAATGTATGACTGATACTTAAAAAGTAATAACAAACAAATACCAACTAACTGTTTTGAAAAGAGGGGAGTCTGTAAGAAGAAGACAAAGTAATGTGAAGCCGGGGTGTTTACTGGCTGGAACAACACCGACACCTGGCACATCAACAGTTTCATTGTTCAAGTCTCCGGTGTTCAGCTCATAGTCTGACAGAAGCTTGACCAGGACTTTCAGACAACCAGAGACAACTTGCCACTGCAGCGATTTAAATTGTCATCATAATTATTTCATCCTATCTGAAACACTTCCGTTTTTTCATAATTTCAATCTTAAGTCAGTTTAACAAGAACATCATAATTTAATCACGCTGATAGGAGAGGATTATTACTACAAAAAAAATTAACATCCCCATCACCCAAGAAAAATCTTTTTGGCTTTCAGTCTTTATCTTTTTAATAGTGCATTGTATGATTTCATGCTTTGTATTAGCAACAAAACCAATGACCAAAAAATGAAAGTCATTTTTCATCACCCACGTCTTCGAACTTTATTTTCTGTGTAACTCATGAGAACAAACAATTCCAGTTTAGTAAAAAAAAAAAAAGTAAGAAAAACATCAATTGATCCAGTATTATAGTCAAAAAATTTAAACAAACAAGCTTTCTAAAAATGCTTCAAGATTCATTTTAAAAAAATCAAAATCTTAGTTTAAAAAAAAAATTCAAATAAGGTTAACCTTTTCTTCTGGTAGTTTATAAGCTCTTGTATTGAATTTGAGAAGCAAGGAGTTCAAGATGAAATCCAAGTATGGATCTAACCCAGAAGATCGGGTTCCAGCGCCTAGTCCCATGGGTACAGGGAATCGAGTCAATGAAGCCATTAGATCCAAAAATCCCCTGGAGAGGGGAAATTCTTCCATACGGCTCTCCACCTCTTCTAATTCAACCTTGATACCAGTTGACTGTTCACGGGAGGTTGGTATAGTTGGAAGAATCTAAAAAAAAAAAAACCGATACCAACTATTAAATAGACTTTATTATCTGTATAAAATTTACAATACAGCTAGTTTATACTAAATCTGAAGAAAACATTTACAATGACACTGGACTTTATTTGTTTCCTAAAAAGATTTTTAAGAAAATAAAAAAGGATTTAATGCCATTCGTCTAAATGTTTGTCTACGATAAATTTCCAAAGAACTCAAACACATACACTTGCTACAATTTTCCAAAATGTGTAGCAAGCTCTGGCATTAAAGGCTAATTATTTTTTTGATACATTGATACATTACACTCCATTAAACTGTCTAGTTTTAAAAAAAAAATAAATGTACTATTTGAAGAGCCGAAAAAAATGTATACCTGAGATGATTCCAGCGTCTGCCAAATGGTAGCAGCAAACACTGGAGTCTGAGCTATGGAGGCCAACGTGCTTAACAGCTCCCCTTTCACATGGACAGCAACGCTGCATGTGAGCAGGCCAAAAAGAACCATTATTACTGACCACTGCTGGTTTTCACAAAAGGCTGATCTGCAAGTTTCACTCTGAAAAATTAAAACACTTCTGGTATCTTTGCCCATAATAATCTACTGAGCATTAATTTTAGTAAATAAATTAAAGTAGAGTAGAGATATAATTTAATTTCTCCTACCACATCTGCTATGTGTTTAGTTAATTTCAGCACAGCACAGACAGCTTCCAGCTCCTGCGGAGTCATGCTCCTCTGTGGGGCCAGGCGATGGGGTACTCCGCCCATTTCTGGCTTGGTGAAAGCTTCTTGCCTCAGACTTGTGTAGTACTGATGCAATGACCCAAATATATGATCCCAGGACACAGGATTAGCCTGCCCACCTAAAACAAAATTAAAGAAATGGACATAATAACAGAATAAATGAAATTTTGAAATATTAAAAAATCAACCTGAATGCTTTTCATGAATGACTTACCATTAATCCTTAGCAAATTGAAGCAATGATGGGCACACTGTGGACCTGTTGCAAGGCCAGTCAACATGTGGATGTATGGAAGAAAAAGTGGAGCAGGAAGAAGGTCTCCAGCTACACGAACAAACTTAAATAATGCTATCTGCAATGAAATGGGTACAGATTTATTATTTGTCAGCCTTTACTATAATGCTACAAAAATATTTCAAAAGAAAATCATTGAATAACAATATATGCATACATGAGCATACCAACCTGTTTTGGATCAAGTCTGTAGACTGTGCTTAAATCACCTGCTGATGGGTCAGGTGGGCACCAATACTCAATGGCTAACTGGAGGTTTAATGGATCTTTCATATAAAGGTCTCCGACCTAAAAAAAAGGACATCAAAATTAAGATATATATCTTTTTAAAAAAACGAAGTAACTGACAGTAAAATAAAGTGAGAAAATATTAATGTCACAACACAGATTTCATTAAGAATAGGTAATCAATCTATGTTGATATTAATTTTTTTTTTATTTTTCTCTGAATAATAAACATCTTTTTTTTAAGGCAGTGGCTTCGAATACGACATGGGTGTGTTTCGTATTTTTTTTTTTCCGAGACACGACCAGCAAACTTTGATGACGTCAGTAAACAGAATGAATGAGAACTCTTATTTACTGCAGACTTTGATGACGTCATTTGCTGTTAATAATCGGAGATATTTTTATAATATTTTTTTTAATTAAATACGGCTTTGAATTATATATTTTAGTTGTCAGGATATATGTCTAAGACTAAGAGTTTTCGGGTCTGTCCAAGCCTAATAAAGTCGGACGAATAAAACAAAAAAATATGCGCTAAATTTTTGGGGTCTCCCTCAAGCTGGAGCCCGGCGGGACTTTCGATTTTGGACCCCCCATCCCTTAAAATTGTTACGCCTCTGTGTTCAGCTTTGATACATATTTTCAAAATATATTTTTTTTTAAGTTATGAAATAGTTAAAAAAACCTAATTAGTTGTTGTTTCTTTTTTTTACAACATCCTAAAATATAAATTATTTCAATTTTAAAAAAATGTCAAAGATATCTAGTTAGTTAATTTTCATTAAAACAACTAAAAGGATACATTCTGAAAAAAAAAATCACAATAAAAAAAAGATATGTTTCAGGTAGGAATCGAACCTGGATATAGTCAGCATAAAAATGAGTCACAAACCAAACGGTTTCACCACTGTGCCAGGAAGACACACGAGCAAAGTTGCAATTTTAATGTATAAGTAAACAAAATTACTCGTTCCCGCGAAAAGAAAACTTTAAATCTTAAGAGTTCTATCTGTTTACTTACGTCATCAAAGTTTGCTGGTCGTGTCTCGGGAAAAAAAAAATACGAAACACACCCGGTCGTATTCGAAGCCACTGCGTTTTTTTAAAGTCATAAATTAATGGCATCTTCTTTGAGTTAGCTAACAACTTATACAGCAAACAACAAAGTTCAAGTATTACCAAAACCATGAATTCATGAAAATCCCTTCGTTGTGCTGGTGGCTGCAAGCCTTCAGCCTGATGTGCTAAAATAATGCGGCTTGTTTCATCTCCACGATTGCGTAATTCTTTGGTCTAAGAAAATCACATACAAAAAAATGTTCATGAAAGTTTTCACTCTAAAACTAACTCCTCAAAATTTAACACAACTCAAAGAGTTGAAATATATCTTAATTCATGAAGAAAAAAAGTAAAATAATGAAACAAAAAAAATTTCATGATAAATACCTACTTTTAATGGCATCTGGTATATAAAATCAGAAATCAATCCATGTAATCGCCTCAGATAAAATTCCTAAAAAATAGACACAACATAAAATCAACTGGCTTTTAATTCACATCAATAGAATTCTTAAATTTGACATGCAGAAAGGTGTACTTATTCAACAAGTGATTGTGTGTTGTTTAAAAATTATCCAATGATCAAAGTATTTTTAACTCTTAAGGGGAAAAAAAAATTATGAGAAACAAGTTTCAAGATTGCATTTTTTTTTAGCTTCTTTGAAATCAAATATATGACTACATATATAAATTTTTTTTTTTTAATTTAGAAATGAAATCACACAAAAAATATAAATAATCACAAATAAATTGAACAGAAAACGATAAAGACCTCTGAATGAAAGTTGGAACAAGCTACAACAGAGAGGCTCAAGAATGAAAAAAGGTTAGCTTCCAAAGCCAGATCCACTAAACGTTCATCTTCTTCAAAGCAATCATTATTTCCATTAGGTCCTACCAATTGAATAAAACAAACAAAAATAACAACAATCATACATCAAAAATACACAAGTATCTTCAATAAATTTTATAATAACATGCAGGCTAAAGGTATTTTCCTTGGTGAGAAGCATGGGAATTTTTCCAGGTGAAATTTGTTTCAAAGTCGTCCCACAAGTCCACCCAGCTTTAATTGGGTACCTGACTTTAAGTTGTGGAAGTAAAGGCGGCTGGGCGTTGATGGACATCACGTTGGGCGGGTAAAAACTTTAATTTCCTTTTAATTGTTTTTTTATGTGCATTTTCTGCTGTCGAATGCCTGAGGGCACTCTTTGAATTTATTTTTTTGTGTTTAAATACTCTTATCACTAAAGGCAGTAGGAAAACAATTTTAGTCGATTATTAGTTAAAATTGTGGGACGGATGGCAGAGTGGTGTAGATACTCGACTGTCGACCTGAGAGTCCTGGGTTCGATCCTCGGTGAGGCCCATGGAATTTTTTCAGGTGAAATTTGTTTCAAAGTCGTCCCACAAGTCCATCCAGCTTTAATTGGGTACCTGACTTTAAGTTGGGGAAGTAAAGGCGGCTGGGCGTTGTGCTAACCACACAATCCCTTCATATGCAGAGGTTATAGAAACAGATGAATTCTACACTTCATCTGCCCCGATGGCTCGTTAGGGCTAAGGGAACTTCACTTTTACTAAAGGTATTTACATTTGTTTTTATGGGTGAAGGGGAAGCAGGAATCAAAGAAAACACAAACCTCCACTAGCAACATTGAATTGTGATGTTTGACGAAGCAAAATGGCCCAACTGAACTGAGCTGCAGCCTTGAGTCCTGACATGGCCCAAAGGTTGTTAGAGATCAATTCCTGGTGGACTGCCTGCATGTATTGTGTATCATTAAAAACTGGGAGCTTTGATAATAGATCTGGGAATGAAATCATCACATGAAAGTATGGAGCAAAGCTACATAGATTAAAAAATTATAGTATTTTAAAGTAAATAATTTTTTAAGCACAACATATGCTGTTATGCAATTAAGAGGCCTATGTTGTAATGTGCATGAATGCTCTGCAAAACTTAACTTTTTTTTAAAACAAACATATTTAAATGGATGTACTAAATTTCACCAATACACTAGTGCAACTTATCTTTAATTTGAAATAGAAATGATTTTTAAAGCTTAAGATTATCACAAATGGCTAACCCAGAAAACTTAATTATTAAGGCTTAGCAGAGACTAAATTTTGGACAGTCAGTTGAAAAAATCATTCTCACACAATAATTTAAGTCTCAAAAAAGAAAAATCGCATTTTACTAAAATTTTTAACAAGATTATGAAATAACTTGGCACCTTGTGAATCTTCTTTCTGTAATAAACTGACGTCAAAGCAATACCACAGGGTCATCAAGAGAGAAAGAGTCACAGAGTCTAATGTCTCATCAGCCTGAAGAGAATTATCCTGACGAAGGTGTGCAATCAATCGCAAGGTTTCCAACCTGTCCAGTGGCCGCTGACAGGCTAAACAAAACAGTATATCCCCAAGAGTTTGACGAACTTCAGTAAATAGATCTGTGACCTAAAAGCAGATTTTAAAAAAATCATAGAAACTTTTTTTTTGTGGAAGTGATTCATTTAAAAAAAATTATATCCATGAAATATTTTAAAAGTTCACAAGCATTTTTACCTGAAATTTTTTTTTAAGTCCAGAAATTATTTTCAGATTTAACTTTTCATACAATAAACTGATTTAAAAGTTACACTTTTTAATTTTTTTATTTAGAGTTATATCCACATATTTAAACATCAACATTTTTTTCAGGGTTAGAGAGGATAACTTTTTTTTCTGAAGTGTTAAAGGCGTTCTTTGAATTAACAGAACAAGCTGCTAATGTAAGTAATTTAACAGAAGTTAAAAATTTAAACTAGTAAATGTATATTATCTAGTTGTTTATTTAATAAGTCAGTACATGCATCCATGAAATGTCTATAATACAGGTAGTAATTAATATACGGCGCTTTGCCTTTGACCAGTGTACAAAAGTAATTTCAAGT
Source organism: Bulinus truncatus (assembly GCA_021962125.1). NCBI lineage: Eukaryota > Metazoa > Mollusca > Gastropoda > Planorbidae > Bulinus > Bulinus truncatus. The sequence goes on along the minus strand of JAGDYQ010000054.1, from coordinate 3,086,839 downwards.
GCTTTTTATTTTAATAATATAAATATGTTAGACATAAATCTACACATTTATACAGAAGTTTTCTAAGACTTCTTTTGCCCTGTTGCTTGTTGTTTTATTTTTATTTCCGACTTGAGTAAAAAAAATCATTTGTTGAATAAAGTTGAATTTAATGAATCATAATTAATAGTTAACTAATTATGAACAGATAGTCATGCAGTCAGACATTGATTTTCTCCTTATATCTGGTGCTTATATTGTTTACAGTGTCTATCTCAGTTCTTGTGCTATGACTAACACTATTAATAATAATGATATTGTTATAACTCTGCTTCACCCCCCCGGTCACACCCCTGCCCCGAGATGAATGATGCAATCACAACCCATGTATGCCTACAGTGTTAATTCGGTCGTTCACCCCTATCTTAGTACAAATGATGAAAAAGTGTTATTCGCCACCTGCTCTTGTACACCCACACAATGACATTCGCCCTCAGTTTTGGCGGGAAAGCGATGGATTTAGCATGGGTGAGACTACCTATACAAGGAACTGTGCTATGAACAGGAGCGGAACGAAGGACAACGATAGAACATGTTGAACCAGGCGGAGTGGACGGACAGAAGAAGTGGAGAACCCCAGGTCTGTTGATGCAGCGAGTTCGTTATCAGCACATTGCCAGCGATAACACGTAGACTCATTTCAACTGGATTAGTTGTACGCATAATGGACTTTGTTTTGTTGCAGCCAGGACTTATAACCTGTACATTGTAGACTGTGAATAAATCTTATTATTCAACTAACGAACCCATGTGTCCTTTAGTGCCTACCTAGAGAGTTTTGCAAGTTCGCAACAATATAAAAAGTCATATATATATATATATATATATATATGGTATAAATACTCCATTATCCAGTTCCAGGCTACCAGCTAGATTTTTTTTTTCGTGGACAAAGTCACTGCATATTTTTATACTAATTGCAGTTAAAATAAATAATATGATAATAAATAAATATAAACCTGTTTTCTATGTTTTGGTGGGCCCAGAGCTCTGTCTTTCTGAAGTTTGTCAAGTTCTTTGACTAAATCCATGGACTTAATCAAGTCTGTTGAGCAAAAAAAAAAAAAGAAAATTCCTCACAAATATGCTGCATTAGGAAAGATGGAGTGGTCTAGTATAAGCGCAAACTAATGCTAACATAGATTAAGTTGAAATTGATAAAGTTAAAAAATGTCAGCATTTAATCAATTCATGTTAAAGCACATCTATGACCACTAACCCAAAATAGTGCCCACAAGTCCTGCTTGCAAAAGATCAGTGATAAAATTATCAACAACTGTCTGCATCTCCTGAGTTACACCCACAGTCCAGGTCATCCCTTCTCTGGCCTGAGCCAGTGCTCTGAGAGCAGCCACTAGGCACCTCTGACCATCATAATACAGCAGAACTGCAACCAGGCCCCTGGTCAATCCTGGATAGTTGGGAAGTTGAAGCTCTCCTGTGCCAAGATAACAAAATGAACATAAGTTAGCAGATAAAAAAATAAAATTACAATAGCAAAATTGAAATAAATGTCAAAACTTCAGGCAAATTTTCTTTAAATAAAAAAAAAAGATGTGCCATCAATAAGATTGCTCTACATGTCATTACAAATAAATGACTGTATGTTAAAAATGATACAAAAAAGGTTTTTAAGCAGTGAGCCCATGTTAAACATTTTCATGTTTTGGTAATAACAGTTCTATTTATTCACCTACTTAACTTTTGACTACTATAGAAAAAAATGAAAACTAATTTTTTTCTGCATGCTAAAATTAAAGAATAAGGTTGTTATCATAATAAGATATTGATATGTAATATTATGTATCTGTTTTAAGCATTTCTTAAAAATAAAAAGGAAAACTGCTGACCTGCCATCAATAATTCTACTGCAGCAAGTTCATTTAATTCAAAAAGATCACTTAATATAAGGGACTCAGCAATGAACTGCTGAGAAAATGTCTGCCTTCGCTGTTCTCCTTGCACAGGAATTCCTTCAATGTTGGATTTTCTAACCAAATCACGATGAGAAGCGTTTCTAGCCTAAATAACATCAACAACAATTAGAACTTAAAGGTTGTAGAATGTAGACTACGTCATAGTAATGATTCCAATAAAAAGTATGAAGTGGCTACGGCACCAGCCAGCACCATTATATTAGGGTTAGGAATAGGGCTGGTGCCCGTATTTTTTTTTTCCGGGTACCAGCCATTATATTAGGTTTAGGAATAGGGTTAGGGTGTGGAGCAATATCTATGGCTGGTACCCGGGAAAAAAAAATACGGATTCTGTCTGGACAGAACCGTAGCCACTCCGTAAAAAATATTTAAAAAGTAAAAGTCTGAAGTGTAGATGAAGATATAATGACATATAATAAATCAAATATGAATAAAATTTACATAAAAGTAAATATAGCAAAATGGCTTATGAATAAAAAAAACTGTTCACACTCACAGGTTTTTTTAAAAGGCAAATAAAATCTGGTTTATGTTTGCGAAGAGCTACTTCCAAATCATGTAAAGCTCCTTGCTGTCTTCTTGTGACAGCTGCTTCAACAATATCATTGAGTTCTCTAAAAGGAGCCCACACTCGGGCAGCTAATAATGTAAATACAAATAATCGTTAATGTGTATCATTTGAGCAATAATTAGGGTGCAGCAGATAGAAATGTTACAATTGTTAGTAATGCATTATCATTTCATAACAACACCGTAACTGCCGTAAGTAACAAATAAATCATTAAATGGTAATGATCAGTGAAATAGAAATTAACCAATCGATTCGATAAAGTAAAGAGTTTAAAGAAATTATGAAAAAAAAGGTAAAGAAATATGCCTACGCGATATTTATTACGACTATGGTGTTATAATAATTCAACATGTTAGATAAATAAACTGAAACAGTACCTGAACTGACCGCCATGCTAGGCTCCGCCATTTTACTATACAAAAGATCTTTTTCCAAAGCGGAACAAAATTCAAATTTAATTATTTCGCTTCTTCGCCTTTGGGGGTCATTATTTTTATGGAAAAAACAAATCTGTAGGTGCTAATATATTTTTATCCTTTGACAACCACCGCTCATTTAATCTAATTCAACATTTTAGAAGCTTTTTTTTTAAGATTCAGTTGTATTAATGCAATCATTGAAGATAATTCCTAAATATAAATATCATTTATCGTCAATCAATATTGTCTATAAAATATTATAATATAATTATATATGTAGGCCTATATATAATATTGAAACATATTTATAAACACATGGGTTTAACATTATAAAGTGCCTGAATGCTGATTTTTATTTAGTTTAATAATATTTTATCTTTGTTTGGGTTAGAACTGGTGTTGTGGTTTCCAAAACATTTTTTTTAAGTGGCAGTCTCTGTGGGTGCGGTCAGAAAGTCTTCGGTTGATGTTAGGTCCTTGCTTGTCTCTAGAGGCCTTCGTTCCGAACTGTTCATTGGCATAGATGAAATAGGAAGCTATATGATGCCCTCGTGGGCAGATTAAAAAAGATACAGACTGATAGATAGATAGATAGATAGATAGATAGATAGATAGATAGATAGATAGATAGATAGATAGATAGATAGATAGATAGATAGATAGATAGATAGATAGATAGATAGATAGATAGATAGATAGATAGATAGATAGACAGACAGACAGACAGACAGACAGACAGACAGACAGGCAGGCAGGCAGGCAGGCAGGCAGGCAGGCAGGCAGGCAGATAGATAGATAGATAGATAGATAGATAGATAGATAGATAGATAGATAGATAGATAGATAGATAGATAGATAGATAGATAGATAGATAGATAGATAGATAGATAGATAGATAGATAGATAGATAGATAGATAGATAGATAGATAGATAGATAGATAGATAGATAGATAGATAGATAGATAGATAGATAGATAGATAGATAGATAGATAGATAGATAGATAGATAGATAGATAGATGGATGGATGGATGGATGGATGGATGGACGGACGGATGGACGGACGGATGGATGGAAAACCTATAACATGCATACAACCTATTACTCAAAAACACAGTAATAACTAATATTAAAGGTATCAAGTTTTAATGACGAAAAATAACCATGTTTTGGAATAATTTGAAATTATTAAAAAAAAGTTTTGGGAAGTTCTGAAGTTCATGGACCCCAATGCACTAACTTCACCTCTTTCCTCTTTATTGATCCCATCCCCCTCCCTTTCCGATAATCTTTACCAATGTCGGCCCCTCTCAGCATACACTCACAAACCGCTAAGTCATCAAATGACATGGTTTTATACTCCCCCCCCCCTCAAACCCCCGTTATTTTGGAGGGCATGTACTTACATATCTGGCACATTTCTAAACCAAAAAAAAAACACACAGCTATCAGCGACCAGCTTCCAACGACCGGCGCCGCCGTCGGGCAAACAACGGCGAATGAACGACTCGAATAATTTGGGAAATAATAAGTCAATTGTGTCATTATACAGTTTAAAACCAGGGTATCAGTAAATGGCACAGTTTTTTTTGGATGGGGCGTTAACCCGGATTATTCCTCAACAGTTTTTAATTTCTTGCACAAATGTTAGTATCGTTCAGCGACAAAGACTTTCATTTATTATTCTATATATTATAACTGAAAAAACAACAACAACAATTTCGTTCATATGTGGACGAGATGTTCGTATAGCAGGTGGAGATTCACGCTCTGCCATGCAATCGTTTGAAGCATAATATTTCTTGTTGATACAGCCCCGTAGCGTAAAATTTTTACAGCAAGGTCCAGGCATTCTACAGCAGGGGCCAGGCAATAGCAGGGTGGGGGGGGGGGGGCAGGTAATACATTTTTACTAAGTAGAGCAAATAAGCTGAGGGGGGCTCGGCCTGCTGCCCCACCGCACGCTACGGGCCTGTGTTGATAAATTAACTACTAGCAGGGCCGAGTTTACACATAGGCCGACGTGGCCGTAGCCTGCCCCCCCCCGCGAAATAATGGGCCAAGAAGGGCAATCATGTAATAGATTTCTTGGCCAGTTATTAACAATTAGACGCGATCTAATCTACTTCAAGTCCGCTATTTAATGAAAAATCTTAAATTAATAAAAAGTTAAGCTTCCTTAGCCCTAAAGGGCCATCGAGGCATCTGTTTCTATAAAAGGAAAAGGATTTTGTGGTTAGCACAACGCCCAGTCGCCTTTAAGTCCCCCCCCCCCACCAACTTAAGCCCTATTTAAAGCTGTGTGGACCCGTGCTAATTTAACCAATTTTCACCAGAACCTGGAAAAATTCCATTGGTTCTCACCGAGGATCCAACCCATGTCTTTCAGATCGACAGTTGAGATTCTACACCACTCGGCCATCCGTACCAAAGTATGAAATAAATTGTAATCATTCAAGACACATTTACAACGGGCCAGCCCATATGTTTGATTAAGTAGAGCAGTGAATCAAACTGTCTGATTTGAATCAGTGATTTCAATCATAAGAACGTTACAAAGAAAAGCATATTTATATTCTGCTGTCTTCTTTTGTTGATATTTTTATGAATGGTTCACGGCCACTTAGGCCAGCAGAGTGGACGGTGCTGTAGGTGATGTCATACCGGATGAGCAAAAAAAAAAGTGACAGCGGCGGGCTCGCTGTCTGGTAGTATCGGATATTTATTTTTTTTTTCCTTGTGGATTTCTAGAGAGGGGGGGGGTGTGTTTAAAAAAAGAAAGGATGTGTAAGAAAAAGAAGAGGCGCTATTAGGACATTTACTTAGGTGTGGATGGGTGGAGGGAGGAAAGGGTCGTCGAACGGTAGGGTCGGTCGGCGGGACAGGGATGCTGTTTGGACATGATAGCTTTGAGCTTTAGCGGAAGGCTATTAGCGGGCATTGGTTGCAGTGGGCCATACCGAAACCCGCCACGGACTTCAAGAGACACGTGATTTAGAGAGAGAGAGAGAGAGAGAGAGAGAGAGAGAGAGTAGCTATTTTTGGCAGTCCCCACCCCTTTCTGTCTCAAACGTCTATGTCTGCGCTCTCTCTTTTTTTCCCCCTTCTCTTCCTCCCCCCTCCCCCCACCCCGGCCACTCTATCGTCTATATTTTTTTTCCCGGTCTAGTCTCTCCGTAAGTCGTAACCACAGATTTATCGGCCAGAGGTAACGACGTCAGCTATGATGGGAGGATTGTTGGACGGCGCTAGGGCAGCGGGCTCACTCTTGCTGCTTGTTGTGGCATTCGCTATAGTAGATGGTGAGTAACAGTCTGAACTTATATTTACGCATCGCTGTGTTGTTGTTGTTGTTGCTGCTTGTTGTGGCCTTCGCTATAGAAGATGGTGAGTAACAGTCTGAACTTAAAATTTACGCATCGTTGTGTTGTTGTTGTACAACTTGTAGTTGTTGTTATTGTTGTTGTTTGTTTGTTTGTTGACATTTCTCGCATTTGTGTGTGTCTCTCCAGGTACGCCGAGGAGTGGGGGGTCAAAGGGGGGGGGAGTCATTGCCGGGGGCCCGCATCTGTAAGGGGGCCCGGCCGCCCCGACCATGTCAATTTTTTCCCGACTCATTGTTTATTAAGGGGCCCGCAATAATGTCCTGCCCCGGGGCCCTTGTTGGCTCTCGGCACCCCTGTCTCTCTCTCTCTCTCTCTCTCTCTCTTACCGCCTCGTGCTTATTACTTCTAGGTGGTTTGTCGACAAACTGTGTAACTTGTTTATGTCTTGTTAGGATACTAGCCTTGTTATGAATGATACTTAAGTCATAGTGACCCACGCGTGTCATTTATTGACGACCCATGGCTGAATTAATATTTATCTACAGATATTTATCTACAGATATTTATATACAGATATTTATCCGCATATGTAATTAAAATGTCTTTAAATAACTAGCTAAGTACAATTATTGAACTTGAAAAAAAAAATTTTACCTCGTTGTAAAAAACAAACAAATAACATCAACACGCGTTTAAATTTTGGTCGCGCATGCGCACATATATGGATGGTACCTGGACAAAAATAATACGGCTTCTGTCAGGGACAGAACCGTAGCCACTGCGTAAAAAAATGACACAATCTAAGAAATGATCAATATGTCGTATGAACGGAAATGCATAGGCTAAATAGATAAAATAGAACAGAGCAGATAAGATATAGATCGATAGATTAATAGATAGATTGACAGATAGATTGATAGGCAGACATATAGATACATATTTATATAAGCGTGGGAAGGTCGTGAGGTACAGCGCTTCGCTGTCAACATGAGGGTCTAGGGTTCGATCTCCTGGTAAGGACCAATGAATATTTCAGGTCATGGCAATAGTCCCCGCTGTAATCTCTCGTTGTGCATTCATTGGCGTTAGTGGTTTATAGTCTCAAAGTAGTTTACATGTGCACCACACACACACACACACACAGAAGGCTTGTAGATCCTAGACGTCCTAATCGAAAAAATTCTGCCACATTTATTTCCAACAATTGTAGATACCCTAATAACTAAATTTAAATGTATAAATTATGCATACTGCGCTTGTAATATTATATATATATATATATATATATATATATATATATATATATTGTTATTAAACTACGTACTAAATATGGCTGCATTGGCAGTGCCGAACCTAATGATTTGGGGGCCCGGGAGCTTGGCCTCTTTTGGGAAACCTGCATTTTGACATTCGACACCATGACATGAGATAATGTAAATAATATTTAATGTAAACAAAAATTTGGGAGCCCTTCTCAAGCTGGGGCCCGGGGGATGCTTTCAAATTTGGACCCCCCCCCCCACACACACAGGTACGCCTATGTGCATTGGTTTTGAGAAGATGGGGGGGGCATTCGATGTAGTTGTCTTGTTTGTTTAATCCATCGCAGCTTGAATGCAGCGTTGTGCAGGATGTCACGGCATTAAAAGAAGAAAATGACAAGTTAATTCAAAATCAATTCACTCCATCCGTGAGACAAGCTGATAGATATGGGTGAGAGTTTTAGAGAGAGAGAGAGAGAGAGAGAGCAGAGAGAGAATGCATACGAAAACAAGCAATTAAGCCTGTTCCATTCTGGACACAGGACGTGTTAGCGCATTTTCGTATTATGTATCAGTATGTATGCTATCTTTCAGTAAAAATTTGTAAATTTTGGAAATGTTTACAAATTCAATTGTGTAATGCATATATTTGTAAAAAAAATTATAAAGACGTTTCTTTATATTTGAAAAAAAATTATTGTCTCTTAAATCTAACTATAAGTGGTTTGTGGTTACTGAAATAGGACTCATAATTGAAAACATTCTAAATTATAGTCATTTAATCGTCCGAAAACTCCGTCAATTGTTGCATAGCTCTGATACTTTCAATTAAACTCAGAACACAAGCTTACTATTTCATTTGATGAGTTTCTTAATAAATCTTGGTGAAACTACGTGCTGCAGTATTTCGCACCAAATGAACGGGTTATTGAACGTACAAGGTGTATATATAATATATAAGTCCCTTAGGAGCCCTGAAGCCCGGCCCTCAGAGGTCCTATCGCGAAATGAACTTTTGATGTACACATGGCAGGCCAAGACCTACAAAATGATATATACATCATGGGTCTAGGACTTATAGTTGCTGAGATCTAGCGCTCCTTTATTAATATAGCTTATATAGTAAAAAACGGTACTAAGGCCCCTTTTACGGCCCTGAGAGGTCAGATCGCGAAATGGAAAAAAGTCATTTCTTGGCAGGCCAAGACCTACAAAATGATATATACATCATGGGTCTAGGACTTATGGTTGTTGAGATCTAGGGTGATGACGGACGGACAGACAGACAAAACGGGGACAATAGAGCATTTTTTTTCGAAAATGCTCTAAAGACATACACTATCCAGACAAAGGAAGTATACTGCCAGAAGACCATAAAAAGGCATAAACAAACGCAGTACAAATGACAAAATACTATGGGGGAATTCCCAATCTAAAAATAATCCAATTGCTGTGATATTTTTTTTTATCGCTGTAGCCAGTTGAGGCGTAAAAGCCTCAAAGCCCAGACATGTAAACAGTATTAAGAAATCGGCTGTGACGTAGTTGTTTTTGTTCTTTATCCTTCCCTTTCTAATACGCAAGTGTCCCCTGCAAATATATCTCAATACGCTGTCGTTGTGATTAAATGAACTGAAAGCTTTTGGTGTTATTGACGTCCATCTAGGCCAGGGGTCGGCAATCTGCGGCTCGCAAGCCGCATGCGGCTCTTTCGATGCCAAGTTACGATTCTTTTCGATATCGAAATGCGGCCTTCCAGTTCCATGCGCAAATAATTATAATGATATTATTTTATATACCTATTCCTAATCAAATATCAATAATATTGAAAGAATAATTTGAGTGGCTCTTTAAAAACTGAGAAAATTGTAAATTATAAAACTTTTAGCTCTTCCGTCTCAAAAGGTTGCCGACCTCTGACCTAGGTCAGTGGTTCTCGCAGTCTGGGTCGCGACGGAATTGTAGGTGGATCGCAAACAATTTTTTTTTATTAATTGTAAGAATGGATTGAGAATTTATGTGTACAAATAACAGCTGTTTCTCCTATGTATGCTACAAATCTAAAAGTTTGTGAAAGAGGAAAAAAAATCTATTTCCAAATTAATAAAATCAATATTATTCTCCGTTTTTTATCGTAGTTTTTCTTTACATTTGAATCTTTAAAAAAAAAATAACTAAAAAAAAACAGCTTTTTAGGTGGGTCACAACAATGCAGAACCCAGCTATATCATACATACATACCCAGGCCTGGATAAGAAGCCTGAACACTGGTTGGGGCCCTGACAGTGGCGTAGTGAGGGTTGGGCAAAGAAGGGGAGGTCATGCCCCTGGTGCTACTCACAAAGGGACGTCAAATGGTAGATTTTACTTAAAATATTATATGGTTTTCTAATTGGGGGGTGGGGGGGCGCTAAAAAGGTATTGTGTCCCGGGCGCGAGTTAAGCTCGCTACGCCACTGGGCCCTGATCCTTCGGGTCCCATTCATTTTCTATAATCTGCTATAAGCCCTCTGGGTAGGTGAAGATTAGAGCCCCGGTCTTCAGAAGCCCATTGGGGCCCAATTGGGGTTTGCGATGCCACTCTTTAATTTTTTTTTTACAATAACAACTATTACTATCAAAGACAAACGTAAATTGCCGGGCCCCTGCCAGGCACGGGGCCCAATTTGGAGCACTCTGTCAAATCTGCCTAAGGCCGGCCCTGGGGATATGTTTGCGGACCCGACCTCGCCTCCAACCATAACAGGTTTGATATGTCTCTGTATATTCTTTATTGGCCATATTTTGCGTTTTGCAGGGTACAGCTAGTAACAAAATAATACTAATAATAACATCTACCAACAAACATGCCGTTAATGGATGAATAGAAAATAGGCTAAGTTAATACGTGCTCCCCTTATTTTAAAACAACAACTGATGTTAACGTTTATACATGTCTAGCACAACTCTTTATATTCATGCATTCATTGGATTACATCCTTAAAGTTTCAGAGATTACACAAACAGTTTTGTGTATTTTGTTTTAACTAATTTGAGCTATCAGACGGGGAGGAGATAACAACAGGTGTTTGCGCTTTGAAGGAGACAAGCACCCCCCCCCCCACACACCCCACCCACTCCTCACCCACTTCCCCACCCCTTTTATAATAACCAACCGCTTGAATAAAAATAAAAAGAAGGACAAAAACTTTACATGAAATAAAATTAAAAAAATACAAAGTGTTTATTGTAATTGTAAAAACATGAATTAAAATTTTATTATTCAAATAAACAGCTCAATTCTGTTTCACGTTTTGATTTTTTTTACGCAGTTCGTTAATCGGTGTTGAAATATCAAGGGCAATATAATGTAAAAATAAACACTTTATTTTACAAAATATTGAAATAGACATGATCATGTACACGAGAGCAGATTCGTTCTCTAAATGTGTGTTGGCCCTTGGCAAAGGAGTTCAAGTAAATTGAGTCAAGTCTAGGCAAAAAAAAAAGAAGTAACGACCATCTGGGCCAATTAGCGCCTGAATTCATATTAAAATGTGCCTCTTACTCTGCGGAGCAGCCCCGTAGCGTGAAAATTCTACAGCAGGGGCCAGGCATTCTACAGCAGGGGCCAGGCAATAGCAGAGGGGGGGGGGCAGGTAATACATTTTACTAAGTAGAGCTAATAAGCAGGGGGGCCAGACAAAACGCAGGGGGGCCCCGGCCCCCCCTGCACGCTACGGGCCTGCTGCGGGGTCCTTTGACAGTCGCCTAGTTTACCTTTCCATAAAAACAATAATAACATGGGTTATAAGCAGCTAATTTCATCTAAAGAAGAGCATTTTTTTAAAAAGTTTTTTCGATATAAGATTCCTTGCATAGAATCGTCTGAGTCTTAACAACTTTACGGAACCTACCGGAAACATAACCACAGGTTGTCTTGACACAGGCTCAAGTTTTATCCAACTTAATTAATTTTTATAAGTGTATCATGTCTCCATCTCGGCTTTAGAAAGTCTGACTAGGAAACTGTAGGCATACTACCCAACTTTACAATTGTTGCAAAGATTCCCACAATTTCAACATGGCGCAAAAGATCAACCTCTTTATTGTTCCTTTTAAATAAATAGTAATAATAGTAAATAGTAATAATTAAAGACTGAAAATACACTCGCTCTCTTCCAGTGGCGTAGCGAGGGGTGGGAAAAAGGGGTTTCACACCCCGGGCGCTCACAAAGGGGCACCAAATTGTATATTTTACATATAATATTATATGGTTTTCGAATGGGGGGGGGGCTCTAAAAAGGTATTGTGCCCCGGGCGCGAGTTAAGCTCGCTGCGCCACTGCTCTCTTCTCTTTACCTCGATCATTCTATCCATCTATTCCCTAACGACCGTCTGTACCGATGTCGTTCTTTGGTAGGCAATCTTCCAGCGACGCCGTAGGCAGAGTCTTGCATAGATTTTGGGGGGGCAGGGCCGCCCTTAGGCTCATTTGACGATTGCTCCGAATTGGGCCCTGCGCCTGGCAGGGGGCCCGCAAATTACATGTTAAAATTAATAGTAATAGTTGTTATTGTAAAAAAAATTAGAAGAGGGGCCTCGCAAGCATCCTTTAAATTGGGCCCCACAATTCATAAGAACGGCCCTGTTTGGGGGCTCCATGATTGTGGCGATTTAGGAAGTAATCTTAACGGGGCCCCTTTCACAATGGAGGCCTTATCGATCGCTTAGTTTGTTTATCCATATATATATATATATACATTTATTTGAACTGCCATATATATTTATAACCCTGTAGTCATTGTAACAATAAATGTAAAATATACAACCAAAATATATATTTCGTATTCTATGTTATCATCCATGCCGTTATCCTTGATGCTATCAATATTGTTGTCCAAAGTGTATAAATCTCATATTCAACTACCTATTAATTTGTTTACAAAAAATATATCACCAAATCGCTTTAACAAAAAATTTTGGGCTACATTTTTACATAAAGAATGCTTAAGCGCTAGGAAATACTACTGGTGCAATCTCGTACAATCAATTGAGATACCAATTCAGATGGAGCAGAAAAAAACAACAAAAATCTTAGACTGCTCACGCGCTGTGTAGGATGGGACAAACAAACAGAGCTGGGTAAACAATAGGAGGAACTTGTAAACACGATGTACTCCACACACGCGCTCGCACGCACACACACACACACACAAACAACCACAACAAACAGCGTGACCTAAGGCTATTGCTTGGCTGGAACGTGACATTTTTTTTGTGTACAGCGGAGCGGGTGGTGTAAGGTTACGTTAATGAGCAGTGTACAAAATAAACCATTCACAACGGCACAACAGTGCAAAGTGTGTTATAGGCCTATGTGCACTTGATAGCCAAACAAGATAATGCTCAATAGCATGCATATTCTCTATACCAGGGGTCGGCAATCTTTTGAGACGAAAAAGCCAAAAGTTATAATTTACAATTTTCTCAGGTTTTAAAGAGCCACTAAAATTGATGTTCCAATATTATGGTATTTGATTAGGCCGCAACTTGACATCGAAAGAGCCGCATGCGGCTCGCGAGCCGCAGGTTGCCGACCCCTGCTCTATACCATTGGTGATCAGATGTGACTTCTAGTGCGCTTTGTCTAATTTAGTTCCGCTCCCGTTATATCAGTTGTTGTTTTCAATACGTGTATTATTTCATTACTAATACTTGTTGAATTGGCTATGCTGCGGGTCTTTACGGGATTTTGTTTACCGTTTAAAAAAAAAACCCACAGTGAAGCATCCCATCGAATACAATCGATCGAGGTCACATCCAGTGCAGGATTGTACACAAGCTATAGGGAGCAATCGTCATATATACTTATTACTTTAAGTATCCGGCACATGCATATAATATATGGGCTTAAAAGCGGCCCCATATCTCAAATAGTTTAGGGCCTCATCAAGTCTGATTCCGGCTTTGGTCGCATCCCTGCTCTATACATGCTCTATGCAATGGCGCAAATCATTAATACATAAATTATGTTATAAAGTTACAAAAAAGACTGTCAAACTGTCTTTTTTCATAATGTGAGCCCCCCCCTCCCCAGCATTTTTTGCTGGTTGCGCCACTGGCTCTATATCTATATTGGACATAGTTATTACATCTCTGCTCTATACATGCTCTATGTCTATATTGGACATAGCTATTACATTTGTATAAGCTGTACATAAAGTATGCTAGAAATTTTTGTGAAAGCTGCTGATTCTTTGATGTGGTAGCAGGTCAAATCGACCCCCCCCCCCATTTCCCTATGGAATAACAAGTTCAATGAGCAGGTGAAATAAGGGTTTACCTGTTTCTTTTAGCCAATAAACATGAAAATGAGGCCTAGCACGGCACTTGCCTTAGATAATATCAGACCAGTTTTTTTTTTAGAATTCTATTATATTTTAAAACAGCAAACAACATAAGGTTAAAAAAAAGTGCATGCTGAACATAGAAAGAAGAGTATCGTCTATTTCTCTTATTTTCAATTTGTTGTACATCTAGCGAACATTTGCTTGGAATCATCACAATATGAATTTTTTTTTCTCCTTACTTGAGCCAGAGACAAGCCTGTGTCAAGTAGAGGTGAGTAAAGAATCGCATTAAAAGCCAGTTAACGTTAATGCTGGGATTCCTTTGACAAACACTCAGAACGATGAATTAAAAAAACGGACAAACTATTGCGGAACAAAATAACACGTGTTAATTTTTTTTTTTTTAAACGTATGATTTACTCTCAAAAGTTAAAAAAAAAACAGAAAGAGTAACTCAAACAGTTTAAATCATAGCAACTGTCAAAATATATTATTAGATTTAAATAAATCTACTGAAAAAATTTTCCCGAAAACCTCTACAATCATTTATAAATCTCTATTAACTACTGATACACATGCTTTACACCAGTGGCGCAACTAGACCAAACTTTCAGGGGGGGGGGGCAAAAAAAATCAATTGTATTAAACATCATGAGATACAACTTACTTACAACTTACTTACATTACAAGCATTCGTATGAAAACAAAATAAGTATATTTTTTTATTTCGGGGGGGGGGGGGGAATGCCCCAATGCCACCCCCCCCCCTTGTTGCGCCACTGCTTTACACAGGGCTGTGCCCTATTTCAGAATATAATTATTTAAATACCTAAAACCCCAATGTCATTTAGTCTTTTTTGCAAGAGTGACGTACCCTTACATTCCAGTAGTTTCTTGTAGAGCAGATTGGGATAAAATAAATAAACTTTTAGTAAAAAAAAAAAATCAAAACAGAGTGTGACGTAGGCTATATCACTGACCCAAAAAAAAAATCAAACAACTAGCAATAAAGGGAGGCATAAACAAAATAAGAGCTTGAGGCGATCTGCTTTCAGACTTCAGAAGAATAAAAAAGAAGATTATGTGTATACAATAAAGTAGACAAAGATAAGACTGTTTTGTAAACAATTTCCCAGTTGATTAGCATAAAAAAAAAGAATCGTGTTTGTATATACAACTATGAAAAGAAAACATCAACAACAATAATGACAAACATTCGCAGAACCAAATATTCTTTGATAATAAAATAAACGCAGTGGCTACGGTTCGGTCCGACCGAACGCGTATTTTTTTTTTTTCGGGTACCAGCCTTACTTATTATTGCATAGCGGCCGAGTCGCTGCACTGAACTATATAACAACATAATTTTTTTTTTTTTTCAGAATTTTTTTTTTCAGGATTAGGGTTAGGGATAGGGTTAGGGATAGGGTTAGAGATAGGGATAGGGTTAGGGATAGGGTTAGAGATAGGGTTAGGGTTAGGGTGTGGAGCAATATTATCTATGGCTGGTACCCGAAGTAAAAAAAATACGGGTTCGGTCGGACCGAACCGTAGCCACTGCCTAAAAAATAAACGTACCAGTGGTTAACGTTTATTAACTCTGGAGGTGGACTTTTAAGCAGTGCCGAACCTATGGATTTGGGGGGCCCTGGGGGCTTGGCCTCTTTGGGTGCCCCTGCATTTTGACATTCGACACCATGACATGCGATAATGTACTTATTTTTGATGTAAAAAAAAATTGCCCCCCCCTCTCAGCTGGGGGCACGGGGAGACTTTCGAATTAGGACCCCGCCTCCTCCCTCACCCTAAGTACGCCTCTGTTTTTAAGTCTGAATGAGTTTTAACATTAACAGTAATTAAGATACAGTTGAATAAGCATAGGCCCACTGATTTCTACAACAACGAAGAAAAAACACCCAACAACATTGAAATGCGTGATACCAGAAACCAAGGCCGTAGCCAGAGTGTGTGGGGGGGGGGGCTAGGGGGCTGCACCCCCCTCCCCAAATTAATTCTAAAAATCAAATTCTATTATAAAATACACTTCTTTATCAATGCGTTCCAATTTTTTCTTATATAAAACTCTCCGCACAGCCCCCCCCCCCAAAACCGCACAGCCCCCCCCCCCCCAAACAAAATCCTGGCTAGGCCTTGCCAGAAACTCATTTGAAATACAGGCGGCCCTCGACTTTCGCACATAATTGGTTCCTGAAAGTGTGTGCGAATGTTGAATTAATAAGTACATGACCAACTCAATCACTTTCAAAAATGGCGATCATGGCATTACAAAAACGATTGTTTGGGGAACAACAAGGGCGGAGAAAGACCGGGTATAGACCTGAAATTCCGTAGACCGGGTATACGGAAACAGTTGGAAATTACTGACAGTGCTTCACTAGCGCTTTTATGGACGGTTCTAAAAACACACTTAAAAAAAAATATATTTAAAAAAAATGTTCCAAATAGCGAATTGTGCGAAAGTAGAATGTGCGAAAGTCGAGGGTCGCCTGTATTACTTTTTGTTTAGATTGCTATATAATCTGTTATTTGGGAGCTGATTGTGTTTTTTTTTTGTAGAGTTATTATTAAAATATCAGTTACCTTGTTTGTGGTAGGCATATAAAAAAAATATCAGTATCAGCTATTCATTTCTTGAAAAAAAAATGCAATTTACAAAATTTACACAGTAATATACATACTTTAATTTCATCATTAAGTAAGTGGACAAATGATTCGTTTGGTAGGTAAGATTGTGGCATCAAGTTTCTGTAAGATGTGGATTTTTTTTTTATAAGACCAAGATTATAATTTATTTCCCTCTTACCAACATTTTGGTTTTAAAAAAATTACTACCCCTCTTAAGCTCGCATCGTTTTGATTTGAATAGCATCTGTTATTAAGTGGTACAGAGGATAAATCGCCTCAGCCCCTCCTCCCTTTCCTACAGCACCACCCTCCTTTATTCATTTCAGCGTACACAGTCAGCTGTTCTTGTACATCCCCCCTCCCTCTGCACATCAGCTATTTTCTAACATATATTTTTTTAGCCTCACCTATAGTCACCTCTCCCCAACCCCCCTTAAATTAAATCCGAGACTGGAATCAGAGTCGGATGGATCAACCGGGGGAGGGGGAATACGAGAGTATCATCCAAGAGTCTAAAGTTTAGCCCTTTATATATATTTAAAAAAAAAATAGAATCTCCTAGCGCGGGATCCCCACACCTCATCAAGCGTGTGGCCTGGGGGGGGGTTAGGGGGCGGTGGACCTAGTTGCCAACTCCAAAAAGCTGCTTCTGGCTGCAAAATCCGCGGTAGGAACACCAGGATGGTCATTGGTAGTATCGGTACAGTTGATATTCATATGCATAACCTCTCTCTCTGTCTCTCTCTCTCTGTCTCTCTCTGTCTCTCTCTCTCTGTCTCTCTATCTCTTTAAACTCAGCGATTCTTAGCACTTGTCGAGCAATGACCCTGTGAGAAATCGGGCGATAAGTGCCAAACTCTTCTGTCCGATTTCCCCTACCCCCCGCTTCGGGTCATTCTTGGATAGACTCACTGAGTGACGCCAGACATCCCTGCCAAAAGTTTGCGCTCAGCTCAAACTCACTGATCTTGGCAACCCAGTCTGCTTAGCTCATCGCCCACGGAAAACGTCTGTGGACTGATCCGATCAGCGGTAGAACTTGCTAAAAAAACTCGCACATCCGCTTACCCTGAAGTACCACCGAAGAGTCATAATAAAGCAAGCAGCCTGCTAGTCATCTGAATAACTTTGTGTCAGTCAAGATGTATTTTGGCAAACGTAGATTGTTTCTCAGTGTCTTTTTTTTTAATGTAAATAAAGTGTACTATTGTCAAAAGATTTTGACACTTGGCTGTGCTGACAAGTCGACTTCAGGGAGTCTAGTGAAAACAACAACAACTGAGGTTGTTTTTGGTCAGAGCCGTTCTTGTGTATTCGGGGGCCCGAGGCAGAAACTTCACGGTTAGTTAGTAGCACTTGGAAAAAGTACACAGAGCCGGATTTACAATTTTAGGAGCCCTAGGCCAAAAAAAACAACAAAATTGAGGTCCCATTTTGAAAAATAAAAAATATTGCTAAGTTGTTTTTTTTTAATGTGTGTAGACCTATACTACTCAACATTTTAGGCCCATTATTTCGCGGGGCCCTAGGCCATGGCATTGTCGGCCTATCTGTAAATTCGGCCCTGAACATACCTATCTAGACACGGTTAGAATCAGATTTAATAGGAATCAATACTTGAAAGGGCCTCCTTTTGCAGTGAGGGCCCTATATGTTAGCCTAGGCTGCCCATCCTTAAGAACGGCTCTGGTTTTGAAGATGAACATTACATATTTTTTTAGAAATAAATGTGATTAGATATTTTCATTTTTAATGTTCAATCGAACCGATCCTTTATGCTATATCACCCCATATCAAATACGTATAACAGCTAGTTTTGAAAAATCTAACATTTTTATAACAATGTATTTTATAACAATGACGCAATTTAATAAATGGTACTCAACACAATTTCTGTTTCGAGATTAAATTATGGAAATCATAACAATGATGCAATGTAAAAGGTGTGTTTTTTTTCTTCGTGTATTGTTTAGGATTGAGGTGCTTGTCATGCAGGGGACAGAATGTTTATGAATGTATCAGGAGTGCGATGATCAGCGTATGCAGCCAAGGGGAGGTAAAGCCCTTTTTTAAATTTTTTAATTTTTGAAAATTGTTACCGTTTTACTCTTGCCAATGTCTGCCCATCGCCTTTCCTGTATTGTGTAATTTTTCTATAATTGTAATAGTCTGTCCCATCTAACTGACGATCCGTGGAATTCGACTGGAGAATTGTTGTTAAAGGGAGTATTTTGCAGGAGCTACCAAATCCCAAAGCTCTTAGCGGGTCAGTGACTCCGAATGTTCATTTAATGCGCTCCAAAGCAGACACTTTAAGTGTATTATTGTCTGAAAACCGAATGAAAAGCTAATCAACTATATGACTATGATGTATCTTTCCTCAACATACCAAGACTTGTTTGTTATAAGTTTGCCTATTTCCTTCTATGTTTGATATTTCATTTAATTTGATACTTATTATCCAGTGTCTGTTATTTACATATATGCTAGTAATAACGTACATAAATAATAATGTGTTGGCTCCTCGTTGGCTCCAGGCAAGGGGTAGGTCAATTGTTTTGAAACGGCGGCCGCAAAGGTTTCTTTAAATTCGACAGAAGGACCGGATGCGAGCCGATGGGCGGGAAGTTTATACGGA
>JAGDYQ010000054.1:3029311-3067169 GCA_021962125.1 Bulinus truncatus | reverse complement strand
AGCCATATTTCATGTGCCACATTATTAGAATTTCAAATCACATATACAACTTAATGCACGGACTTATGAATTTTAAAACATATTTAAAGCTCTATAATACATTTAAAGGCTACTTTATTACTTTTTCACTGACATTTATTCACTCAAAAATATACGGTTTTACTATTGCTGAGCTATTTCACTGAATTTCTTTCTTTTTTTTTTTTTAAAAAGTTCAAAAGTATCTATAATGTTATTTCAAATACCTCCATAATATGTGGTCTCTGCCCTGCTACCATTGGTCCTTGCTGATTGGCTAATTCTGTAAGAAGTACCTGGCGCAAGGCTCTAACATCACAATAGGCTACTCCATCTCTCGTCCGGTGTTCCAGACTCCGAACCAAAGACTCAATCTGGGACTTGTCAAAGAAGTTGACTTGCAATGAACTGGGACAGCTCTGTTCAAAGGATATTGTGTCCAATATTCCCAACAGCCTTTGTCTGAACTGTTTCCCTTTTTTAAAAAAAAAAATAATTGAAGGTATTAATTAAAAAAAAAATAAAGAACTTTCTTTTTAACCAAACTGTTGATAGTTTATAATTCTGTGTTGATACAGCCATGCATCTTCTAAAATAGTGGTTGGTAACTGGCAGTCCAAAGGAAAATATGCAAAAACTGGGATTAGGAATAATTATTGTCCTTATTTGATCATTTTTTTTAATTAAATGATACACGCTGGCACACAGGGATAAAAATTGAGCAGCCTGTGGGGATAAACTCTTGAATTGGGTGATCCCTGGAAATGAACTCATGCATTTAGTGGTACTCTGGAATGAAACTTAACAATTTACAGGTCTGAGGGAACAAAGCTAATGAATTAAAAGGTTGCCTGAGGCAAGAAAGGTTGCCAGCCGCCTTTTTAAAATGAAAATTCACAATAGTTATCAGAGCAGATACATGTATTAGTAAACTCCTAATACTTCATGCAACACTATCACTACCATTTAAAATAAAGTGAATAAAATAACAAGTACCACCTACCTGTGTTCAAAGTAGTCACGCTATGTGTCACAGACAGCATGGAATCCCTCTCCATAACTCCAAAATCACTTTCTTCTCCAGGCTGAGGGCCACCTACAAACAGATTCAACCCACACAAAAATGTGCATACAATTTTGTAAAACTTTTTTTGCAACAAACATATCCTTAGCTCAAGCAAACATTCGGAATAAACCAGTAGAAAAAACAAAAAGATTCTTACAACACATGTCCTGTTCTTCTTCACCCAACAGCAGCTGCACTAAGCGCAGAGTGTGAGACCGCTGTCTATTTAGAGAAGTCATTCTCAGCTCAATAGCAACAGTTTTTAAAAGCCAGGTCTGGTGATCCGCTACACTGCTCACTGAAAGAACAAATGTAAACTATATTGCTCCCACTAATTGTGCAGAAATAATTTTTTTTTTTAGATTACCTGAGTAATTATACATTCTAAAAAAAAGTTCCCTAACCTCTTAAAAAGGTAAGTTTCATAAAACAGGAAAAAAAAACTTACGATTACAACTTACCAAATTTGTTACTGTCCAATGGACAATGTTGGAGCTGGCGGTAGAGGAAATCATGAGTTGTTCGAAGATACCTCAGAGTTGGTGATGATGTGTTGTTGTTGGCGCACAAGGCATATATAAGATGGAAACCAAGCTCGGCCAGCCTGGGCCTATCAACAAGACAGGTGGGACCTTCTCTGGAACCCAGCCCTTGTTCTAGTAAAGTCAAAATGGAATGCAGACAAGTCTTTGGGGAATCCAGCACACCTGTGAAGAAATAAACAAACTTGTTTAATGGAACAAAATTATATAATAAAAAATAACAAAAAAGGGCTAGATGTTAAAAAGACATTCCTTAAACATTTAAAAAAAAATTATCATCTAAAATAAAACTAATCGTGGTGTGAACATAAAGACTTCTAAAAGTCTAATTTACAAGAATTAAGAAAACTTTATTCAGAATCTTAAAAAGACTAAAGAAATTCTAAAGTGTTCTATTCTCATTGTTATGCTTAATCTATATTGAAAATACAAATGGCTGCATGTAGGTTTATGCACAAATATCAAATATAGCATTCAATTGTATTAACAATATTAACAAATTTTACAATTAAAAAAAGAAAATGTAACATTGTTTAAAATGTGTTTGACTGAGGGGTCAAACCAACTATGATAACACAATGCTGAAATAGTACTGTTCCTCTTATTAATCCAAACAAAATATTGATTGTTACAATATCTTGCCCCTTATAAAGAGGTCAATTTTACATAATGATTCCACTTATCCCATCTGGAAAAAAAAAATCACTACATCTTGCTATATGGTGCTTAAAAGAAATGAGACATAAATGTATTTAAAAAAGGCACTAGAACATACCAGCATCCTGAAGAGTTGTCTTAACGACAGGTTTCTGTAATTGAAAGCCTAACAACCAATGTGCCAGATTTGGAGCAGCCTGATCTAAAGACATCAGCATCATCTGTATTATATGTTCACATATAGCATTTTGAATCAAAGGCTCTTGAGCATCTACCCGGTCTGTGAGTGAGCAACAGAAAAAGTAGACAAATGTGAGTATAAGAATATTTGCTTACGTAATACCATGTTTGGGAAAAGAAATCCAGCCTATGCAAATCAAATAGGACTGTTTTTTCGCCAGTCCCAAATTATTACCTTCTTCCGACAAAAGTGCCGAAGCCCGCTCCTGTCTGATTTCGGCAGTGTTCGACTCTAAACATTCCACAAATCCATGCAGCAATTCAGCACTGACCCTCTGAAATTCACATTTTTTTTTAATTGAGATCAACCCAAGCTTTCATAATATCAACAACAACAAACCCCCACCCCCTGCTCCCTACAAACCACAACCCTGTTTAAAAAAAATAAATGATTAGATTACTATCACACTTAACTTTAAAAAGTTCAAACTTAAAAAAATCTGAGACCTTTTCAGCTGTAAACAGATTGACTATGTCAGACTGAGATGAAAGTTCAGAGCAAACATGACAGAGGATTCTCACAGCTGACAGTGTGTGCTTCGGTAAAATGGTGTTGAATATTACTAATCTGCAAATGGACGAAATAGGAGTAATAAATAATCTTTGAGGTCAATAATAAAAAGGACTTGTATTTGTGCTAAATGCATTTTCATTTCAAGTGAATTAAATGGTGATCAACATTTTAAAAAAATTAACAAATTTTACAACTAAAAAAAAAAAATATGTAACATTGTTTAAAATGTGTTTGACTGAGAGGGTCAAACCAAAAATGATAATGCAATGCTGAAATAGTACTGTTCCTCTTATTAGTCCAAACAAAATATTGATTGTTACAATATCTTGCCCCTTATAAAGAGGACAATTTTAGATAAAGATTGTTAATATTTCAATGTCATTACATGTCCTCCACAGCTGTTATAGTATACTAGATTTACAAAAAGTGATTGATTAAGTAATAAATTCTGGTAAGTTTTTCAACAATAATAAGAAATGTAAGGATAAATAATGTGATTTTTTTCTTTGCTCAAGCAATTTATACCAACAAGATAATATCTGTCTTTATTCATCAAACGTTAATGTGCAAAAAAAAAAAATTCCATATTTAAGTAAACCCAAATATAATAATTACATTTTTAAATGATGTTTAAAAAAAGAATTAAAGTTAAAACAATGAACTACTTAGTGATGTTGATGAGGTAATCAGCCTTTTTTGATCTTGGATTTATGGCCAACAGTAGACGTTCCAGGCTGGACACAAGGAGAGGAGACGCAGTTTCTCGGATTCTCTTCTCAAGGGCTGCCTGGCGGTCAGCTGCTTCTTCCAACAACCGTAAACACAGAAGAGACGCTTCTTCCAAATGTTCTTTGCCTGACAAATAGAGAACAGTTATGAAGCATTTGATACATAAGATTTTTTTAAAACATTAACATGCTGATCATAAAACTAGCACAACACAGAATCAATTATAACTAACAACATTTAATACAAGCAGAAAAACTATGCTGTAACGGTTGTGTGCATATATATATGTATATATAAATGTTTGTGCAGGGAAAATGTTCAAAGACAATAAAGCACTTTAAAGGGAATTGTAACACAGATATAATTGGCATGTGAAATAACAATGTACTGTGAATTATGCTGATAAAAATGAAATAACAATGTACTAAAAATTATATTGATGTTAAAAGTTCTAATAAAAATGTCCATTCTTTAAATTCATGTTGTATGTTAAAAAAAGGTAAAAAATGTAGAAATATACTTTTTTAAACAATACTATACCAGGAAAAGGAGCAAACTGTTCAAAATTTTTCAGGGCTTCTTCTATAATAAGTTGAACCTCAAAAAAAAAAAAAAAAATTCAATAAAGGGAAAAAAGCAATTAAAGAGTCATCTGATATGATTTTTATCTGATGGAAAGGTAAATGTATGACTGATACTTAAAAAGTAATAACAAACAAATACCAAACTTACTGTTTTGAAAAGAGGGGAGTCTGTCAGAAGAAGACAAAGTAATGTGAAGCCGGGGTGTTTACTGGCTGGAACAACACCGACACCTGGCACGTCAACAGTTTCATTGTTCAAGTCTCCAGTGTTCAGCCCATAGTCTGACAGAAGCTTGACCAGGACTTTCAGACAACCAGAGACAACTTGCCACTGCAGCGATTTTAAGTGTCATCATAATTATTTCATCCTATCTGAAATACTTCCGTTTTTTCATAATTTCAATCTTAAGTCAGTTTAACAAGAATATCATAATTTAATCACGCTGATAGAAGAGGAGTATTACTACAAAAAGAATATCAACATCCCCATCACCCAAGAAAAATCATTTTGGCTTTCAGTCTTATCTTTTTAATAGTGCATTGTATGATTTCATGCTTTGTATTAGTAACAAAACCAATGACCAAAAAATGAAAGCCATTTTTCATCACCCACGTCTTTGAACTTTATTTTCTGTCTAACTCATGAGAACAAACAATTCCAGTTTAGTAAAAAAAAAAAAAAGTAACAAAAACATCATTTGATCCAGTGTTATAGTCAAAAAATTTAAACAAACAAGCTTTCTAAAAATGCTTCAAGATTCATTTTAAAAAAAATCAAAATCTTGGTTTAAAAAAAATAGTCAAATAAGGTTAACCTTTTCTTCTGGTAGTTTATAAGCTCTTGTATTGAATTTGAGAAGCAATGAGTTCAAGATGAAATCCAAGTATGGATCTAACCCAGAAGACCGGGTTCCAGCGCCTAGTCCCATGGGTACAGGGAATCGAGTCAATGAAGCCATTAGATCCAAAAATCCCCTGGACAGTGGAAATTCTTCCATACGGCTCTCCACCTCTTCCAATTCAACCTTGATACCAGTTGACTGTTCACGGGAGGTTGGTATGGTTGGAAGAATCTAAAAAATAAAAAAAAACGATGCCAACTATTAAATAGACTTTATTATCTGTATAAAATTTACAATACAGCTAGTTTATACTAAATCTGAAGAAAACATTTGCAATGACACTGGACTTAATTTGTTTCCTAAAAAAATTTGAAGAAAATAAAAAATGATCTAATGCCATTCGTCTAAATGTTTGTCTACGATACATTTCCAAAGAACTCAAACACATACACTTGCTACAATTTTCCAAAAAAGTGTCGCATGCTTTGGCATTAAAGAATAATTATTTTTTTGATACATTACACTCCATTAAACTGTCTAGTTTAAAAAAAAATAAATGTGCTATTTGAAGAGCCAAAAAAAATATCTACCTGAGATGATTCCAGCGTCTGCCAAATGGTAGCAGCAAACACTGGAGTCTGAGCTATGGAAGCCAACGTGCTTAACAGCTCCCCTTTCACATGGACAGCAACGCTGCATGTGAGAAGGCCAAAAAGAACCATTATTACTGACCACTGCTGGTTTTCACAAAAAGCTGATCTGCAAGTTTCACTCTGAAAAATTAAAACACTTCTAGTATCTTTGCCCATAATAATCTACTGAGCATTAATTTTAGTAAATAAATTAAAGTAGAGTAGAAATATAATTTAATTTCTCCTACCAAGTCTGCTATGTGTTTAGTTAATTTCAGCACAGCACAGACAGCTTCCAGCTCCTGTGGAGTCATGCTCCTCTGTGGGGCCAGGCGATGGGGTACTCCGCCCATTTCTGGCTTGGTGAAAGCTTCTTGCCTCAGACTTGTGTAGTACTGATGCAATGACCCAAATATATGATCCCAGGACACAGGATTAGCCTGCCCACCTAAAACAAAATTAAAGAAATGGACAAAATAACAATAAATGAAATCTTGAAATATTAAAAAAAAAAAATAAACCTGAATGCTTTTCATGAATGACATACCATTAATCCTTAGCAAATTGAAGCAATGATGGGCACACTGTGGTCCTGTTGCAAGGCCAGTCAACATGTGGATGTATGGAAGAAAAAGTGGAGCAGGAAGAAGGTCTCCAGCTACACGAACAAACTTAAATAATGCTATCTGCAATGAAATGGGTACAGATTTATTATTTGTCAGCTTTTACTATAATGCTACAAAAATATCTCAAAAGAAAATCATTGAAAAACAATATATGCATACATGAGCATACCAACCTGTTTTGGGTCAAGTCTGTAGACTGTGCTTAAATCACCTGCTGATGGGTCAGGTGGGCACCAATACTCAATAGCTAACTGGAGGTTTAATGGATCTTTCATATAAAGGTCTCCGACCTAAAAAAGGACATCAAAATTAAGATATATAACTTTTAAAAAAAAAACGAAGTAACTGACAGTAAAATAAAGTGAGAAAATATTAATGTCGAAACACAGATTTCATTAAAAATAGGTAATCAATTTATGTTAACATTAATTTTTTTTTTTATTTTTCTCTAAATAATAAACATTTTTTTTAAAGTCATAAATTAATTGCATCTTCTTTGAGTTAGCTAACAACTCATATTGCAAACAACAAAGTTCAAGTATTACCAAAACCATGAATTCATGAAAATCCCTTCGTTGTGCTGGTGGCTGCAAGCCTTCAGCCTGATGTGCTAAAATAATGCGGCTTGTTTCATCTCCACGATTGCGTAATTCTTTGGTCTAAGAAAATCACATACAAAAAAATGTTCATGAAAGTTTTCACTCTAAAACTAACTCCTCAAAGTTTAACGCAACACAAAGAATTGAAATATATCTTAACTAATAAAGAAAAAAAAGTAAAATAATGAAACTAAAAAAATTTCATGATAAATACCTACTTTTAATGGCATCTGGTATATAAAATCAGAAATCAATCCATGTAATCGCCTCAGATAAAATTCCTAAAAAAAAGACACAACATAAAATCAACTGGCTTTTAATTCACATCAATAGAATTCTTAAATTTGACATGCAGAAAGGTGTACTTGTTCAACAAGTGATTGTGTGTTGTTTAAAAATTATCCAATAATCAAAGTATTTTTAACTCTTAAGGTGAAAAAAAAATTATGAGAAACAAGTTTCAAGATTGCAATTTTTTTTTAGCTTCTTTGAAATCAAATATATGACTACATGTATAATTTTTTTTTATTTAGAAATAACACAAAAAATATAAATAATCACAAATAAATTGAACAGAAAACGATAAAGACCTCTGAATGAAAGTTGGAACAAGCTACAACAGAGAGGCTCAAGAATGAAAAAAGGTTAGCTTCCAAAGCCAGATCCACTAAACGTTCATCTTCTTCAAAGCAATCATTATTTCCATTAGGTCCTACCAATTGAATAAAACAAACAAAAATAACAACAATCATACATCAAAAATACACAAGTATCTTCAATAAATTTTATATTAACATGCAGGCTAAAGGTATTTTCCTTGGTGAGAAGCATGGGAATTTTACCAGGTGAAATTTGTTTCAAAGTCGTCCCACAAGTCCACCCAGCTTTAATTGGGTACCTGACTTTAAGTTGGGGAAGTAAAGGCGGCTGGGCATTGTGCTAACCACACAATCCCTTCATATGCAGAGGTTATAGAAACAGATGAATTATACACTTTATCTGCCCCGATGGCTCGTTAGGGCTAAGGGAACTTTACTTTTACTAAAGGTATTTACATTTGTTTTTATGGGTAAGGGGAGGCAGGAATCAAAGAAAACACAAACCTCCACTAGCAACATTGAATTGTGATGTTTGACGAAGCAAAATGGCCCAACTGAACTGAGCTGCAGCCTTGAGTCCTGACATGGCCCAAAGGTTGTTAGAGATCAATTCCTGGTGGACTGCCTGCATGTATTGTGTATCATTAAAAACTGGGAGCTTTGATAATAGATCTGGGAATGAAATCATCACATGAAAGTATGGAGCAAAGCTACATAGATTAAAAAATTATAGTATTTTAAAGTAAATAATTTTTTAAGCACAACATATGCTGTTATGCAATTAAGAGGTCTATGTTGTAATGTGCATGAATACTCTGCAAAACTTAACTTTTTTTTAAAACAAAACCTATTTAAATGGAATTACTAAATTTCACCAATGCACTAGTGCACCTAATCTTTAATTTGAAATTGCAATGATTTTTAAAGCTTAAGATTATCACAAATGGCCAACCGAGAAGACTTAATTATTAAGGCATAGCAGAGGCTAAATTTTGGGCTGTCAGTTGAAAAAATCATTCTCACACAATAATTTAAGTCTCAAAAAAGAAAAATCACATTTTACAAATATTTTTAACAAGATTATGAAACAACTTGGCACCTTGTGAATCTTCTTTCTGTAATAAACTGACGTCAAAGCAATACCATAGGGTCATCAAGAGAGAAAGAGTCACAGAGTCTAATGTCTCATCAGCCTGAAGAGAATTATCCTGACGAAGGTGTGCAATCAATCGCAAGGTTTCCAACCTGTCCAGTGGCCGCTGACAGGCTAAACAAAACAGTATATCCCCAAGTGTTTGACGAACTTCAGTAAACAGATCTGTGACCTAAAAGCAGATTTTAAAAAAATCATAGAAATTTTTTTTTTTGTGGAAGCGATTAATTAGAAAAAAAAATTATATCCATGAAATATTTTAAAAGTTCACAAGCAATTTTACCTGAAATTGAAGTCCAGAAATTATTTTCAGATTTAACTTGTCATACAATAAACTGATTTTAAAAGTTACACTTTTTAATTTTTTTTATTTAGAGTTATATCCACATATTTAAACATCGACATTTTTTTTTAACAGGGCTAGAGAGGATAACTGTTTTGTTTTTCTCTGAAGTGTTAAAGGCGTTCTTTGAATGAACAGAACAAGCTGCTAGTGTAAGTAATTTAACAGAAGTTAAAAATTTGAACTAGTAAATGTGTATTATCTAGTTGTTTATTTGATAAGTCAGTACATGCATCCATGAAATCCTGTCTATAATACAGGTAGTAATTAATATACGGCGCTTTGCCTTTGACCAGTGTACAAAAGTAATTTCAAGTGCTTTTTATTTTAATGATATAAATATGTTAGACATAAATCGACACATTTATACAGAAGTTTTCTAAGACTTCTTTAGCCCTGTTGCACATTGTTTTATTTTCATTTCTGACTTTGGGAGTAAAAAAAAATTCATTTGTTGAATAAAGTTGAATTTAATGAATCATAATTAATAGTTAACTAATGATGAACAGATAGTCACGCAGTCAGACATTGATTTTCTCCTTATACCTGGTGTTTATATTGTTTACAGTGTCAATCTCAGTTCTTGTGCTATGACTAACAATATTAATAATAATGATATTGATATAACTCTGCTTCACCCCCCCGGTCACACCCCAGCCCCGAGAAGAATGATGCAATCACAACCCATGTACCCCTACACAGTGTTAATTCGGTCGTTCTTAGTACAAATGATGAAAAAGTGTTATTCGCCACCTGCACTTGTACACCCACACAATGACATTCGCTCTCAGTTTTGGCGGGAAAGCGATGGATTTAGCGTGGGTGAGACTACCTATAAAAGGAACTGTGCAATGAACAGGAGCGGAACGAAGGACAATGATAGAACAGGTTGAACCAGACAGAGTGGACGGACATAAGAAGTGGAGAACCCCAGGTCTGTTGATGCCTCGAGTTCGTTATCAGCACATCGCCAGCGATAACACGTAGACTCATTTCAACTGGATTAGTTGTACGCATAATGGACTTTGTTTTGTTGCAGCCTGGACTTATTATAACCTGTACATTGTAGACTGTGAATAAATCTTATTATTCAACTAACGAACCCATGTGTCCTTTAGTGCCCACCTAGAGAGTTTTGCAAGTTCGCAACAATATAAAAAGTCATATATATATATGGTATAAATACTCCATTATCCAGTTCCAGGCTACCAGCTAGCTTTTTTTTTCGTGGACAAAGTCACTGCATATTTTTTTTGCATTTAAAATAAATAATATGATAATAAATAAATATAAACCTGTTTTCTATGTTTTGGTGGGCCCAGAGCTCTGTCTTTCTGAAGTTTGTCAAGTTCTTTGACCAAATCCATGGACTTAATCAAGTCTGTTGAGAAAAAAAAAAAAGAAAATTCCTCATAAATATGCTGCGTTAGGAAAGATGGAGTGGTCTAGTATAAGCGCAAACTAATGCTAACATAGATTAAGTTGAAATTGATAAAGTTAAAAAATGTCAGCATTTAATCAATTCAGGTTAAAGCACATCTATGACCACTGACCCAAAATAGTGCCCACAAGTCCTGCTTGCAAAAGATCAGTGATAAAATTATCAACAACTGTCTGCATCTCTTGAGTTACACCCACAGTCCAGGTCATCCCTTCCCTGGCCTGAGCCAGTGCTCTGAGAGCAGCCACTAGACACCTCTGACCATCATAATACAGCAGGACTGCAACCAGGCCCCTGGTCAATCCTGGATAGTTGGGAAGTTGAAGCTCTCCTGTGCCAAGATAACAAAATGAACATACGTTAGCAGATAAATATATTAAATTACAATAGCAGTGTTGAAATAAATGTCAAAACGTCAGGCAAATTTTCTTTAAATAAAAAAAAAAAGATGTGCCATCAATAAGATTGCTCTACATGTCATTACAAATAAATGACTGTATTTTTAAAATAATACAAAAAACGTTTTTAAGCAGTGAGCCCATGTTAAACATATTCATGTTTTGGTCATAACAGTTCTATTGATTCGCCTACTTAACTTTTGACTACTATAGAAAAAAAATTAAAACTGATTTTTTTCTGCATGCTAAAATTAAACAATAAAGGTTGTTATTACAATAAGATATTGATATGTATCTGTTTTAAGCATTTCTTAAAAATTAAAAAGGAAAACTGCTGACCTGCCATCAATAATTCTACTGCAGCGAGTTCATTTAATTCAAAAAGATCACTTAATATAAGGGACTCAGCAATGAACTGCTGAGAAAATGTCTGCCTTCGCTGTTCTCCTTGTACAGGAATTCCTTCAATGTTGGATTTTCTAACCAAATCACGATGAGAAGCGTTTCTAGCCTAAATAACATCAACAACAATTTGAACTTAAAGGTTGTAGAATGTAGACTATGTCATAGTAATGATTCCAATAAAAAATACGAAGTGGCTACGGCACCAGCCAGCACCATTATATTAGGGTTAGGAATAGGGCTGGTGCCTGTATTTTTTTTCGGGTACCAGCCATTATATTAGGTTTAGGAATAGGGTTAGGGTGTGGAGCAATATCTATGGCAGGTACCCGGAAAAAAAATATGGATTCTGTCTGGACAGAACCGTAGCCACTCCGTAAAAAATATTTAAAAAGTAAAAGTCTGAAGTGTAGATGAAGATATAATGACATAATAAATCAAATATGAATAAAATTTACATAAAAGTAAATATAGCAAAATGGCTTATGAATAAAAAAACTTTTCACACTTACAGGTTTTTTTAAAAGGCAAATAAAATCTGGTTTATGTTTATGAAGAGCTACTTCCAAATCATGTAAAGCTCCTTGCTGTCTTCTTGTGACAGCTGCTTCAACAATATCATTGAGTTCTCTAAAAGGAGCCCACACTCGGGCAGCTAATAATGTAAATACAAATAATCGTTAATGTGTATCATTTGAGCAATTAGTTATTAGGGTGCAGCAGATAGAAATGTTACAATTGTTAGTAATGCATCATCATCATTTCATAACAACACCGTAAGTAACAAATAAATCATTAAATGGTAATGATCAGTGAAATAGAAATTAATCAATCGATTCGATAAAGTAAAGAGTTTAAAGAAATTAGGAAAAAAAAAGTAAAGAAATATGCCTACGCGATATTTATTACGACTATGGTATTATAATAATTCAACATGTTAGATAAATAAACTGAAACAGTACCTGAACTGACCGCCATGCTAGGCTCCGCCATTTTACTATACAAAAGATCTTTTTCCAAAGCGGAACAAAATTCAAATTTAATTATTTCGCTTCTTCGCCTTTGTGGGTCATTATTTTTATGGAAAAAACAAATCTGTAGGTGCTAATATATTTTTATCCTTTGACAATCACCGCTCATTTAATCTAATTCAACATTTTAAAAGCTTTTTTTTTTAAGATTCAGTTGTATAAATGCAATTATTGAAGATAATTCCTAAATATAAATACCATTTATCGTCAATCAATATTGTCTATAAAATATTATAATATAATTATATATGTAGGCCTATATATAATATTGAAACATATTTATAAACACATGGGTTTAACATTGTAAAGTGTCTGAATGCTGATTTTTATTTAGTTTAATAATATTTTATCTTTGTATGGGTTAGAACTGGTGTTGTGGTTTCAAAAACTTCTGAAGTACACGCATGCATTTTTTTTAAGTGACAGTCTCTGTGGGCGCGGTCAGGGCAGTCACCAGAAAGTCTTCGGTTGATGTTAGGTCCTTGCTTGTCTCTGGAGGCCTTCGTTCCGAACTGTTCATTGGCATAGATGAAATAGGAAGCTATATGATGCCCTCGTGGGCAGATTAAAAAAGATACAGACTGATAGATAGGTAGACAGATAGACAGATAGACAGACAGACAGACAGACAGATAGACAGATAGATAGATAGATAGATAGATAGATAGATAGATAGATAGATAGATAGATAGATAGATAGATAGATAGATAGATAGATAGATAGATAGATAGATAGATAGATAGATAGATAGATAGATAGATAGATAGATAGATAGATAGATAGATAGATAGATAGATAGATAGATAGATAGATAGATAGATAGATAGATAGATAGATAGATAGATAGATAGATAGATAGATAGATAGATAGATAGATAGATAGATAGATAGATAGATAGATAGATAGATAGATAGATAGATAGATAGATAGATAGATAGATAGATAGATAGATAGATAGATAGATAGATAGATAGATAGATAGATAGATAGATAGATAGATAGATAGATAGATAGATAGATAGATAGATAGATAGATAGATAGATAGATAGATAGATAGACGGACGGATGGATGGAAAACCTATAACATGCATACAACCTATTTCTCAAAAACACAGTAATATTAAAGGTATCATGTTTTAATGACGAAAAATAACCACGATTTTGAATAATTTGAAATTATTTAAAAAAATGTTTTGGGAAGTTCTGAAGTTCATGGACCCCAATGCACTAACTGCACCTCTTTCCTCTTTATTGACCCCATCCCCCTCCCTTTCCGATAATCTTAACCAATGTCGGCCCCTCTCAGCATACACTCACAAACCGCTAAGTCATCAAATGACATGGTTTCATACCCCCCCCCAACCCCCCCCCCCCCCCCCGTCATTTTGGAGGGCATGTACTTACATATCTGGCACATTTCTAAACCAAAAAAAAAAAAACACAGCTATCAGCGACCAGCTTCCAACGACCGGCGCCGCCGTCGGGCAAACAACGGCGAATGAACGACTCGAATAATTTGGGAAATAATAAGTCAATTGTGTCATTATACAGTTTAAAACCAGGGTATCAGTAAATGGCACAGTTTTTTTTTGGATGGGGCGTTAACCCGGATTATTCCTCAACAGTTTTTAATTTCTTGCACAAATGTTAGTATCGTTCAGCGACAAAGACTTTAATTTATTATTCTATATATTATAACTGAAAAAAAAAAACAACCCAACAATTTCGTTCATATGTGGACGAAATGTTCGTATAGCAGGTAGAGATTCACGCTTTGCCTTGCAATCGTTTGAAGCATAATATTTCTTGTTGATACAGCCCCGTAGCGTAAAAATTATACAGCAAGGGCCAGGCATTATACAACAGGGGCCAGGCAATAGCGTGGGGGGCAGGTAATACATTTTACTAAGTAGAGCAAATAAGCAGATGGGGCCCGGCCTGCTGCCCCCCCCCCACGCACGCTACGGGCCTGTATTGATATATTAGCAGGGCCGAGTTTACACATAGGCCGACTTGGCCGTAGCCTGCCCCCACTCCCCCGCGAAATAATGGGCCAAAGAAGGGCGATCACGTGATAGATTTCTTGGCCAGTTATTAACAAATAGACGCGATCTAATCTACTTCAAGTCCGCTATCTAATGAAAAATCTTAAATTAATAAAAAGTTAAGCTTCCTTAGCCCTAAAGGGCCATCGAGGCATCTGTTTCTATAACCTCGGCATAGAAAAGGATTTTGTGGTTAGCACAATGCCCAGCCGCCTTTACGTCCCCAACTTAAGCCCCATTTAAAGCTGTGTGGACCCGTGCTAATTTAACCAATTTTCACCAGAACCTGGAAAAATTCCATTGGTTCTCACCGAGGATCGAACCCATGCCTTTCAGATCGACAATTGAGATTCTACACCACTCGGCCATCCGTACCAAAGTATGAAATAAATTGCAATCATTCAAGACACACATTTACAACGGGCCAGCCATATGTTTGATTAAGTAGAGCAGTGAATCAAACTGTCTGATTTGAATCAGTGATTTCAATCATAAGAACGTTACAAAGAAAAGCATATTTATATTCTGCTGTCTTCTTTTGTTGATATTTTTATGAATGGTTCACGGCCACTTAGGCCAGCAGAGTGGACGGTACTGTATGTGATGTCATACCGGATGAGCAAAAAAAAAAGTGACAGCGGCGGGCTCGCTGTCTGGTAGTATCGAATATTTATTTTTTTTCCTTGTGGTTTTCTAGAGAGGGGGGTGTCTTTAAAAAAAAAGAAAGGGTGTGTAAGAAAAAGAAGAGGCGCTATTAGGACATTTACTTAGGTGTGGATGGGTGGAGGGAGGAAAGGGTCGTCGAACGGTAGGGTCGGTCGGCGGGACAGGGACGCTGTTTGGACATGATAGCTTTGAGCTTTAGCGGAAGGCTATTAGCGGGCATTGGTTGCAGTGGGCCATACCGAAACCCGCCACGGACTTCAAGAGACGTGATTAAGAGAGAGAGAGAGAGAGAGAGAGAGAGAGAGAGAGAGAGAGAGAGAGAGAGAGAGAGAGAGAGAGGAGAGAGAGAGTAGCTATTTTTGGCAGTCCCCACCCCTTTCTGTCTCAAACGTCTATGTCTGCGCTCTCTCTTTTTTTCCCCTTCTCTTCCTTCCCCCCCTCCCCCCATCCCGGCCACTCTATCGTCTATATTTTTTTTCCGGTCTAGTCTCTCCGTAAGTCGTAACCACAGATTTATCGGCCAGAGGTAACGACGTCAGCTATGATGGGAGGATTGTTGGACGGCGCTAGGGCAGCGGGCTCACTCTTGCTGCTTGTTGTGGCCTTCGCTATAGTAGATGGTGAGTAACAGTCTGAACTTATATTTACGCATCGCTGTGTTGTTGTTGTTGCTTGTGTGTGGCCTTCGCTATAGTAGATGGTGAGTAACAGTCTGAACTTAAAATTTACGCATCGTTGTGTTTTTGTTGTTCAACTTGTAGTTGTTGTTATTGTTGTTGTTCGTTTGTTTGTTGACATTTCTCGCATTTGTGTGTGTCTCTCCAGGCACGCGGAGAGGGGGGAGGTCAGGGGGCTCATTGCCAGGGGGCCCGCATCTGTAAGGCCGCCCAGACCATGCCAATTTTTCCACGACTCATTGTTTATTAAGGGGCCCGCAATGATGTCCTGCCCCGGGGCCCTTGTTGCCTCTCCGCGCCCCTGTCTCTCTCTCTCTCTCTCTCTTATCGCCTCGTACTTATTACTTCCAGGTGGTTTGTCACTGTGTAACTTGTTTATGTCTTGTTAGGATACTAGCCTTGTTATTAATGATGCTTAAGTCATAGTGACCTACGCGTGTCATTTATTGACGACCCATGGCTGAATTAATATTTATCTACAGATATTTATCCGCATATGTAATTAAAATGTCTTTAAATAACAAGCTAAGTACAATTATTGAACATGAAAAAAACATTTTTTACCTCGTTGTAAAAAAAAACAACAAATAGCATCAACACGCGTTTAAATTTTGGTCGCGCATGCGCACATATATGGATGGTACCTGGACAAAAATAATACGGCTTCTGTCAGGGACAGAACTGTAGCCACTGCGTAAAAAAATGACACAGTCTAAGAAATGATCAATATGTCGTATGAACGGAAATGCATAGCCTAAATAGATACAATAGAACAGAGCAGATAAGATATAGATCGATAGATTAATAGATAGATTGACAGATAGATTGATAGGCAGACATATAGATACATATTTATATAAGCGTGGGAAGGTAGTGAGGTACAGCGCTTCGCTGTGAACCAATAGGGTCTAGGGTTCGATCTCCGGGTAAGGACTAATGAATATTTCAGGTCATGGCAATAGTCCCCGCTGTAATCTCTCGTTGTGCATTCATTGGCGTTAGTGGTTTATAGTCTCAAAGTAGTTTACAGGTGCACCACACACACACACACACACACACACACACACAGAGAGAGAAGGCGTGTGGATCCTAGACGTCCTAATCTAAAAAATTCTGCCACATTTATTTCCAACAATTGTAGATACCCTTATAACGAAATGTAAATGTATAAATTATGCATATTGTACTTGTAATATTATATATATATATATATATATATATATATATATATATATATATTGTTATTAAACTACGTACAAAATATGGCTGCATTGGTAGTGCCGAACCTAATGATTTGGGGGGCCCGGGAGCGTGGCCTCTTTTGTGGTCCCTGCATTTTGACATTCGACACCATGACATGAGATAATGTAAATAATATTTAATGTAAACAAAAATTTTGGAGCCCTTCTCAAGCTGGGGCCCGGGGGATGCTTTCATTCAAATTTGGACCCCCTCCCCCACATGTACGCCTATGTGCATTGGTTTTGAGAAGAGGGGGGGGGCATTCGATGTAGTTGTCTTGTTTGTTAAATCCATCGCAGCTTGAATGCAGCGTTGTGCAGGATGTCACGGCATTAAAAGAGGAAAATGACAAAATAATTCAAAATCAATTCACTTCACCCGTGAGACAAGCTGATAGATATGGGTGAGAGTTTTAGAGAGAGAGAGTGAGAGAGAGAGAGAGAAAGAGAGAGAGAGAGAGAGAGAGAGAGAGAGAGAGAGAGAGAGAGAGAGAGAGAGAGAGAGAATGCATACAAAAAAGACATACACTATCCAGACAAAGGAAGTATACTGCCAGAAGACCATAAAAGGCATAAACAAACGCAGTATAAATGACAAAATACTATGGGGGAATTCCCAATCTAAAAATAATCCAATTGTTGTGATATTTTTTTTTATCGCTGTAGCCAGTTGAGGCGTAAAAGCCTCAAAGCCCAGACATGTAAACAGTATTAAGAAATCGGCTGTGACGTAGTTGTTTTTGTTCTTTATCCTTCCCTTTCTAATACGCAAGTGTCCCCTGCAAATATATCTCAATACGCTGTCGTTGTGATTAAATGAACTAAAAGCTTTTGATGTTAATGACGTCCATCTAGGCCAGGAAGTCGGCAACCTGCGGCTCGCAAGCCGCATGCGGCTCTTTCGATGCCAAGTTGCGACTCTTTTCGATATTGAATTGCGGCCTTCCAGTTCCATGCGCAAATAATTATAATGATATTATTTTATTTTACCTATTCCTAATCAAATACCAATAATATTGAAAGAACGATTTGAGTGGCTCTTTAAAATTGTCTGAGAAAATTGTAAATTATAAAACTTTTGGCTCTTCCGTCTCAAAAGGTTGCCGACCTCTGACCTATAGGTCAGTGGTTCTCGAAGTCTGAGTCGCGACGGAATTCTAGGTGGTTTTGCAAACAAAATTTTTAAATTTTAAGTATGGATTGAGAATCCATGTGTACAAATAACAGCTGTTTCTACTATGTATGCTACAAATCTAAAAGTCTGTGAAAAGAGGAAAAAAATCTATTTCCAAATTAATAAATCAATATTATTCTCCGTTTTTATCGTAGTTTTTCTTTACGTTTGAATCTTTAAAAAAAATAAAAATAAATAAAAACAGCTTTTTAGGTGGGTCACAACAATGCAGAAGTTTTTTATATAATGCGTTTTGAAGCGTAAAGTTCGAGACCCGCTGAACCCAGCTATATCATACATACATACCCAGGCCTGGATAAGAAGCCTGAACACCGGTTGGGGCCCTGACAGTGAGGTGTGGGCAAGGAAGGGGGGTCATGCCCCTGGCGCTACTCACAAAGGGGCGCCAAATGGTATATATTACTTATAATATTATATGGTTTTCTAATTGGGGGGGGGCGCTAAAAAGGTATTGTGTCCCGGGCGCGAGTTAAGCTCGCTACGCCACTGGGCCCTGATCCTTCGGGTCCCATTCATTTCTATAATCTGCTATAAGCCCTCTGGGTAGGTGAAGATAGAGCCCTGGTCTTCAGAAGTTGTCAGAAGCCGATCGGGGCCCAATTCGGGTTTGCGATGCCACTCTTTAATTTTTTTTACAATAACAACTATTACTATCAAAGACAAATGTAAATTTGGAGCACTCTGTCAAATCTGCCTAAGGCCGGCCCTGGGGATATGTTTGCGGACCCGACCTCGCCTCCAACCATAACAGGTTTGATATGTCTCTGTATATTCTTTATTGGCCATATTTTGCGTGCTTGCAACATTTTGGGGGGATTGCGGTATTTGAAGTTCTACTGTGCTGATAAATTTAATATGTATGTGTATATATATATACATATATATATATATATATATATATATATATATATATATATATATATATATAAAAGCTATTTGGGTTCTGCGTTAAATCGAAAGTAAAGAATTAATACAACAGTATTCCAGTTTAAAATACAATCATGAAAAAATCGGATCTGCCCGAAACCAAAAATAACCTAGCCTACCGATCAAGCCTAAGGGGATATAACTCTATGCAAAGGTTTTGCAGGGTACAGCTAGTAACAAAATAATACTAATAATAACATCTACCAACAAACATGCCGTTAATGGATGAATAGAAAATAGGCTAAGTTAATAAGTGCTCCCCTTATTTTAAAACAACAACAACTGATGTTAACGTTTAAACATGTCTAGCACAACTCTTTATATTCATGCATTCATTGGATTGCATCCTTTAAGTTTCAGAGATTACACAAACAGTTTTGTGTATTTTGTTTTAAATCGCCAGCTACTTTGAGCTATCAGACGGGGAGGAGATAACAACAGGTGTTTGCGCTTTGAAGGAGACATGCACCCCCCCCACACCCCATCCACTCCTCACCCACTTCCCCACCCCTTTTATAATAACCAACCGCTTGAATAAAAATAAAAAGAAAGACAAAAACTTTACATGAAATAAAATAAAAAAAAAAATACAAAGTTTGTATTGTAATTGTAAAAACATGAATTAAAATTGTGTTATTCAAATAAACAGCTCAATTCTGTTTCACGTTTTGATTTTTTTACGCAGTTCATTAATCGGTGTTGAAATATCAAGGGCAATATAATGTAAAAATAAACACTTTATTTTACAAAGTATTGAAATAGACATGATCATGTACACGAGAGCAGATTCGTTCTCTAAATGTGCGTTTGCCCTTGGCAAAGGAGTTCAAGTAAATTGAGTCAAGTCAAGGCAAAAAAAAAGTAACGACCATCTGGGCCAATTAGCGCCTGAATTCATATTAAAAGGTGCCCCTTAGTCTGCGGGGCAGCCACCTAGCGTGAAAATTCTACAGCAGGGGCCAGGCATCCTACAGCAGGGGCCAGGCAATAGAAGGGGGGGGCAGGTAA
The DNA here is from genome assembly GCA_021962125.1 of Bulinus truncatus. Classification (NCBI taxonomy): domain Eukaryota; kingdom Metazoa; phylum Mollusca; class Gastropoda; family Planorbidae; genus Bulinus; species Bulinus truncatus. Next base: position 3,046,991 of record JAGDYQ010000054.1, on the reverse strand, counting down.
TACATTTTACTAAGTAGAGCTGCGGGGTCCTTTGACAGTTTCCAAGTTTACCTTTCCATAAAAACAATAATAACATGGGTTATAACAGCTAATGTCATCTAAAGAAAAGCATTTTTAAAAAAAAGTTTTTTCGATATAAGATTCCTTGCATAGAATCGTCTGAGTCTTAACAACTTTACGGAACCTACCGGAAACATAACCACAGGTTGTCTTGACACAGGCTCAAGTTTAATCCAACTTAATTAATTTGTATAAGTGTATCATGTCTCCATCTCGGCTTTAGCAGTCTGACTAGGAAACTGTAGGCATACTACCCAACTTTACAATTGTTGCAAAGATTTCCACAATTTCAACATGGCACAAACGATCAACCTCTTTATTGTTCCTTTTAAATAAATAGTAATAATAGTAAATAGTAATAATTAAAGATTGAAATACACTCTCTTCCAGTGGCGTAACGAGGGGTGGGCAAAGGGGGTATCACACCCCGGGCGCTCACAAAGGGGCACCAAATTGTAAATTTTACATATAATATTATATGGTTTTCGAATGGGGGGCGCTAAAAAGGTATAGTGCCTCGGGCGCGAGTTAAGCTCGCTGCGCCACTGCTCTCTACCTCGATCATTCTATCCATCTATTCCCTAACGACCGTCTGTACCGATGTCGTTCTTTGGTAGGCTTCTTAGGCAATCTTCCAGCGACGCCGTAGGCAGAGTCTTGCATAGATTTTGGGGGGCAGGGCCGCCCTTAGGCTGATTTGACGATTGCTCCGAATTGGGCCCTGCGCCTGGCAGGGGGTCCGCACATTACATGTTAAAATTAATATTAAAAGTTGTTATTGTAAAAAAATTTAGAAGAGGGGCCTCGCAAGCATCCTTTAAATTGGGCCCCACAATTCATAAGAACGGCCCTGTTTGGGGGCTCCATGATTGTGGCACTTTAGGAAGTAATCTTAACGGGGCCCCTTTCACAATGGAGGGCTTATCGATCGCTTAGTTTGTGTATCCATATATATATATATATATATATATATATGTGTGTGTGTGTGTGTGTGTGTGTGTGTGTGTGAACTGCCATATATATTTATAACCTTGTAGTCATTGTAAAAATAAATTTAAAATATACAACCAAAATATATATTTCGTATTCTATGTTATCATCCATGCCGTTATCTTGATGCTATCAATATTGTTGTCCAAAGTGTACAAATCTCATATTCAACTACCTATTAATTTGTTTACAAAAAATATATCACCAAATTGCTTTAACACAAAATTATGGGCTACATTTTTACATAAAGAATGCTTGAGCGCTAGGAAATACTTCTGGTGCAAATCTCGTACAATCAATTGCGATACCAATTCAGATGGAGCAGAAAAAAACAACAAAAATCTTAGACTGCTCACGTGCTGTGTAGGATGGGACAAACAAACAGAGCTGGGTAAACAATTGGAGAAACTTGTAAACACGATGTACTCCACACACGCGTGCGCACGCACACACACACACACAAACACACACACACAATCACACACACAAGCAACCACAACAAACAGTGTGACCTAAGGCTATTGCTTGGCTGGAACGTGACATTTTTTATTGTGTACAGCGGAGCGGGTGGTGTAAGGTTACGTTAATGAGCAGTGTACTAAACAAACCATTCACAACGGCACAACAGTGCAAAGTGTGTTATAGACCTATGTGCACCTGATAGCCAAACAAGATAAGGCTCAATAGCATGCATATTCTCTATACCATTGGTGATCAAATGTGACTTCTAGTGCGCTTTGCCTTATTAAGTTCGGCTCCTATCAGTTGCTGTTTTCTTTTCGTGTATTTTTTCATTACTAATAATTGTTGAATTGGCTATGCTGCGGCTCTTTACGGGATTTTGTTTACCGTTTGAAAAAAAAACCCACAGTGAAGCTTCCATCGATTTCAATCGATCGTGGTCACATCCAATGCAGGATTGTACGTATAAGTTACACAAGCTATAGCTTAGGGCTCCCAGTTTCCTGGGGACCCACAAAAATTGTCCTAGGGAGCAATCGTCATATATACATATTACTTTGAGTATTTGGCACTGGCATATAATATATGGGCTTAAAAGCGGCCCCATATTTCAAATAGTTTAGGGCCTCATCAAGTCTGATTCCGGCCCTGGTAAAATCCCTTCTCTATACATGCTCTATGTCATATTGGACTTAGTCATTACATTTGTATAAGCTGTACATAAAGTATGCTAGAAATTATTGTGAAAGCTGCTGATTCTTTGATGTGGTAGCAGGTCAAATCGACCCCCCCCTTTCCCTATGGAATAACAAGTTCAATGAGCAGGTGAAATAAGGGTTTACCTGTTTCTTTTAGCCACTAAACATGAAAATGAGGCCTAGCACGGTGCTTGCCTTAGATAATATCAGACCAGTTTTTTTTTTTTTTAGAATTCTATTATATTTTAAAACAGCAAACAACTTAAGGTTTAAAAAAAGTGCATACTGAACATAGAAAGTGTAGTATCGTCTATTTCTCTTATTTTCAAGTTGTGGTACATCTAGCGAACCTTTGCTTGGAATCATCACAATATGAAATTTTTTTAGAGCATTTTCGAAAAAAAAAATGCTCTATTGTCCCCGTTTAGTCTGTCTGTCTGTCTGTCATCACCCTAAATCTCAACAACCATAAGTCCTAGACCCATGATGTATAAATCATTTTGTAGGTCTTGGCCTGCCAAGAAATGACTTTTTTCCATTTCGCGATCTGACCTCTCAGGGCCGTAAAAGGGGCCTTATAAAGTACCGTTTTTTACTATATAAGCTATATTAATAATGGAGCGCCCTATATCTCAGCAACCATAAGTCCTAGACCCATGATGTATATATCATTTTGTAGGTCTTGGCCTGCCATGTGTACATCAAAATTTCATTTCGCGATAGGACCTCTGAGGGCCGGGCTTCAGGGCTCCTAAGGGGCTTATATATTATATATACACCTTGTACGTTCAATAACTCATTCATTTGGTGCGAAATACTGCAGCACGTAGTTTCACCAAGATTTATTAAGAAACTCATCAAATGAAATAGTAAGCTTGTGTTCTGAGTTTAATTGAAAGTATCAGAGCTATGCAACGCAACAATTGACGGAGTTTTCGGACGATTAAATGACTACAATTTCGAATGTTTTCAATTAAGAGTCCTATTTCAGTAACCACAAACCACTTGTAGTTAGATTTAAGAGAAAATAATTTTTTTTTCAAATATAAAGAAACGTCTTTATAATATTTTTTTTACAGATATTGCATTACACAATTGAATTTATAAACATTTCCAAAATTTACAAATATTTACTGAAAGCTAACAAACGTACTGATACATAACATGAAAATGCGCTAAAACGTCCAGTGTCCAGAATGGAACAGGCGTAATTGCTTGTTTTTCCTTACAGAAGTGTGACGTATAACACAAATCCAAAAAACAAAATCAAACAGCTAGCAATAAAGGGAGGCATAAACAAAATAAGAACTTGAGGAGATCTGGTTTCAGACTTCAGAAGAATAAAAAAGAAGATTATGTGTATACAAGAAAAAAGACAAAGATAAAACTGTTTAGTAAACAATTTCCCAGTTGATTAGCATGAAAAAAGAACCGTGTTTGTATATACAACTATGAAAAGAAAACATCAGCAACAATAATGACAAACATTCGCAGAACCAAGTATTCTTCGATAATAAAATAAACGTACCAGTGGTTAACGTTTATTAACTCTGGAGGTGGACTTTAAAGCAGTGCCGAACCTAGGGATTTTGGGGAGGCCCTGGGGGGGGGGCTTGGCCTCTTTGGGTGCCCCTGCATTTTGACATTCGACACCATGACATGCAATAAGTCGTCCCAAAAGTCCACCCAGCTTTAAATGGGTACCTGACTTTAAGTTGGGGAAGTAAAGGCGGCTGGGCGTTGTGCTAACCACACAATCATTTCATATGCCGAAGTTATAGAAACAGATGAATTCTATACTTCATCTGCCCCGATGGCCCTTTAGGACTAAGGGAACTTTACTTTACTTTACTATTTATTTCTTGAAAAAAAAAATGGAATTTACAAAATGTACACAGTAATTTACATACTTAATTTCATCATTAAGTCAATGGACAAATGATTCGTTTGACAGGTAAGATTGTAGCGTCAAGTTTCCGTAAGATGTGGATTTTTTTTTTATATATAAGACAAAGATTGTAATTTCTTTCTCTCTTACCAACATTTTGGTTTTTAAAAAAAAGTAGTACCCCTCTTTAAGCTCGCAATGTTTTGATTTGAATAACATCTGTTATTTTAAGTGGTACCAAGGACAAATCGCCTCAGCCCCCCTCCCACCCCTTTCCTACAACACCACCCACCTTTATTTATTTCACTGTACACAGTCAGCTGTTCTTGTACACCCCCCCCCCCTTATGCACATCAGCTATTTCTAAGATACTTTTTTTTTAGTCTCACCTGTAGTCACCTCTCCGACCCCCCTTCCACCCCCTTAAAGTAAATCCGAGACTGGAATCAGAGTCGGATCAACGGGGAGGTGGGGGGGGGGACGGAATACGAGAGTATCATCCAAGAGTCTAAAGCTTAGCCCTTTTTAAATATTTTTTTTTTTTTTTTTACAAAATAGAATCTCCTAGCGCGGGATCTCCACACCTCATCAAGCGGTGAACCTAGTTGCAAACTCCAAACGGCTGCTTCTGGCTGCAAAATCCACGGTAGTGACACCAAGATGGTCATTGGTAGTATCGGTACAGTTGATATTCATATGCGTAACCACTAGGGGGTTGTCGGTTTTTTAAAAACCGGCGGCGAAAAACCGGTTTTTTGACGAAAGTCGAAGGATTCGACAACCGGTTTTTTGCCTTTAAAAGTCGGTTTTAGCTTAGAACTTAACAAATAGCAAAAAATGTTGATACATTTCACGGTATTACAGAGAAATCTAGGAAACTGTGACTTTCCAATGAACTCCCTCCTCAGTCCGACCTGTGTACATTGGCATTGATAGAAAGTAACTGTTGAGCGATACAAAAGAGAAGGTGTGCCCAAGTGGGTTGAGGGGTAACTTGAGGATTGGATGGAGGTGAAGGGGACGGTATATACACATTGAGAGATTTATTGCATCCGTTTCCTCGACCTGGAAAGAGGGCTAAATTCAAGTCGTTAACTAATTCCACAAAACAACCGATGTTTTTTTTTATAGCGCACGAATTTAGTGTTGACTTGCGGGAAGTATACAACTTGAAACGGGGGGGGGGTATATAATCGGTGCCTCCCTAGCTCATCACTAAGCAATAGACAGAACGGGGCTATTTTTTTTTCAAGTTGACTAAATTATGTTCGCCATCCAACACCTCCATCACCACCAAGGCATTCACATGGCAGGACCGTCGTACAGATGTTGTAATGAATAGTGTAACTAATACATCCCAGGGATGAGAGGGGGTAGGTGGGGAGACAATTGTATGAAGGGAGGGGCGAGGAGTTCAACAGTGGAGGAATGTTTTTAAACGGGCACTCGATGTGAGTCCATGGAGAGGTGCAGAGGTGTTTGTGTACTGTGTCACATATATAGATAACGTTAGAAACTTATACAGAGGATGAGTGAGAGAGAGAGGGGGGGGGGAAGGCAGAAGGTGAATACCATGAGTAGAAATAGAACCGTAACATCTATAGACTATATATATAAATAAGCTCTATACTGAGGTCTACATCACAACGGCTGATTTCAGAACTGGTCTGTGTGCAGCAAACCAAACCTCTTTCTTTGACAATATAATATAAATGAAACATGAGAAAGAAAAGTCATGATAGCAATGTGTTTAGTTATAAAGCAGTTTAAATGAATATATAGGTACCCAGTAGTCAGTAGTAGTATTTTTACTGTCTAATTGATAATTTATAGAGCATTTTCGAAAAAAATGCTCTATTGTCCCCGTTATGTCTGTGTGTCTGTCTGTCTGTCCGTCATCACCCTAGATCTCAACAACCATAAGTCCTAGACCCATGATGTATATATCATTTTGTAGGTCTTGGCCTGCCAAGAAATGACTTTTTTCCATTTCGCGATCTGACCTCTGAGGGCCGTAAAAGGGGCCTTATAAAGTACCGTTTTTTTACTATATAAGCTATATTAATAATGGAGCGCCCTATATCTCAGCAACCATAAGTCCTAGACCCATGATGTATATATCAATTTGTAGGTCTTGGCCTGCCATGTGTACATCAAAAGTTCATTTCGCGATAGGACCTCTGAGGGCCGGGCTTCAGGGCTCCTAAGGGGCTTATATATTATATATACACCTTGTACGTTCAATAACCCATTCATTTGGTGCGAAATACTGCAGCACGTAGTTTCACCAAGATTTATTAAGAAACTCATCAAATGAAATAGTAAGCTTGTGTTCTGAGTTTAATTGAAAGTACCAGAGCTATGCAACAATTGACGGAGTTTTCGGACGATTAAATGACTACAATTTCGAATGTTTTCAATTATGAGTCCTATTTCAGTAACCACAAACCACTTGTAGTTAGATTTAAGAGAAAATAATTTTTTTTTCAAATATAAAGAAACGTCTTTATAATATTTTTTTTACAGATATATGCATTACACAATTGAATTTATAAACATTTCCAAAATTTACAAATATTTACTGAAAGCTAACAAATGTACTGATACATAACAAGAAAATGCGCTAACACGTCCTGTGTCCAGAATGGAACAGGCTTAATTGCTTGTTTTCTTGTATTTATTGTTTTACGTAAAAATTGGTTGACTAATTTACATTATCCTTCATTCTTTCTCATACGCTAAATTAAATACTACATACATTGAAAATAATTATTGCTAGAATGCTCAAAATATCCGTTATTTCACTTATTTTATAGTAATTTTGAGAAATTGACCTGCGACAACCGGTTTTTTCAAAAGTCGGTTTTTTATAAACCCTAGTAACCACCCTCTCTCTCTCTCTCTTTAAATTCAGCGATTTTTAGCACTTATCGAGCTGTGAAAAATCGGGCGATAAGTGCCTAACTTCTGTCCGGGCCCCCCTCCTCCCTGCGGGTCATTCTTGGATAGACTCACTAAGTGTGTGTAGTCCCTGTAAGGATTAGATGAAATCTCTTAGATCCTATAAACCACTAATGGGACGGTTTTTATGGTGCCCTTCTTTCATCCCCACCATAGCCGATAGTGCAATGGCCATGGAGGCACCACGGGAGATATATCGGGAACTTGAGCTAAGACCTGAACAATTTCCTCGGTCCTCTCTGGAGATCGAACCAGGTACCTTCAGGTCGACAGCCGTGCGCGTTACCGCACGACCATCCGTCCCCTCAGACTCACTGAGTGACGCCAGACATCCCTGCCAAAGTTTGCGCTCAGCTCAAACTCACTGATCTTGGCAACCCAGTCTGCTTAGCTCATCGCCCACGGAAAACGTCTGTGGACTGATCCGATCAGCGGTAGAACTTGCTAAAAAAAAAAAGTCGCACATCCGCTTGCCCTGAAGTACCACCGAAGAGTCATAGCATAGCAGCCTGTTAGTCATCTGAGGAACTTTGGGTCAGTCAAGATGTTTTTTGGCAAACGTGGATTGTTTCTCAGTGTCTTTTTTTTTTTTTAAATGTAAATAAAGTGTACTATTGTCAAAAGATTTTGACACTTGGCTGTGCTGACAGTCGACTTCAGGGAGTCTAGTAAAAACAACAATTGAGGTTGTTTTGGTCAGAGCCGTTCTTGGGTATTCGGGGGTCCAAGGCAGAAACTTCACGGTTAGTTAGTGGCACTTGGAAAAAGTACACAGAGCCGGATTTACAATTTTAGGAGCCCTAGGCCAAAAAACTAAATTGAGGCCCCATTTTGAAAAATAAAAAATATTGCTAAGTTGTTGATTTTTTTTAATGTGTGTAGGCCTATACTACTCAACATTTTTAGGCCCCTTATTTCGCGGGCCCTAGGCCATGGCATTGTCGTCCTATCTGTAAATCCGGCCCTGAACGTACCTGTCTAGACACGGTTAGAATCAGATTTAATAGGAATCAATACTTGAAGGGGCCTCCTTTTGCAGTGGGGCCCTATGTGTTAGCCTAGGCTGCCCATCCTTATGAACGGCTCTGGTTTTGAAGATGAATATTACATTTTTTTTTTTAGAAATAAATGTGATTAGATATTTTCATTTTTAAAGTTCAATGGAAACGATCCTTTATGCTATTTCACCCCATATCAAATACGTATAACAGCTAGTTTTGAAAAATCTAACATTTTTATAACAATGTATTTTATAACAATGACGCAATTTAATAAATGGTACTCAACACAATTTCTGTTTCGAAATTAAATTATGGAAATCATAACAATGATGCAATGTAAAAGGTGTATTTTTTTTTCTTCGTGTATTATTTAGGATTGAGATGCTTGTCATGCAGGGGACAGAATGTTTATGAATGTATCAGGAGTGCGATGATCAGCGTATGCAGCCAAGGGGAGGTAAAGCCTTTTTTTAAATTTTTAAATTTTTGCAAATTGTTACCGTTTTACTCTTACCAATGTCTGCCCATCGCCTTTCCTGTATTGCGTAATTTTTTATAATTGTAATAGTCTGTCTGTCCCATCTAACTGACGATCCGTGGAATTCGACTGGAGAATTGCTGTTAAAGGGAGTATTTTGCAGGAGCTACCAAATCCTCCCAAAGCTCTTAGCGGGTCAGTGACTCCGAATGCTCATTTAATGCGCTCCAAAGCAAACACTTTAAGTGTATTATTGTCTGAAAACCGAATGAAAAGCTAATCAACTATATGACTATGATGTATCTTTCATCAACATACCAAGACTTGTTTGTTATAAATATGCCTCTTTCCTTCTTATGTTTAATATTTCATATAATTAGATACTTATTGTCCAGTGTATGTTATTTACATATATGCTAGTAATAACGTACAGAAATAATAATGTGTTGGCTCCTCGTTGGCTCCAGGCAAGGGATGGGTAAATTGTTTTGAAACGGCGGCTGCAAAGGTTTCTTTAAATTCGACAGAAGGACCGGATGCGAGCCGATGGGCGGGAAGTTTATACGGAAAACCATAAATAAAATTTTTAAAAAGTCATTGATATTGTTACAACTCTTTAAATTCTGTTTATGGAATCAAAACAACACACACAGGCCGGCGTGGGTTCCAAGAGTTCTTTCTAATATCTATACAATTAAATAAACAACAACAACTGCAACATGGCCACTTTCTTGCCGGCTTCTACGTCACTGTCTCTACTGCGTCATCACGTTCACTCTGTAGACTGTACGGTGCGCCTCGAGAGGGTTGTAACACTGCCCCCCTCTTAAATCTGTCCGTCCCGGACAGGTCAGTTCTCACAACAGTATCTGTACAGTCTGTCCACATGAACCAGAGCTCTGTTCTCAGCGTGACCGTTGATGCTAGCTAGGAGCATGTGTTTTGTCAGGCTGTGGATGTTGATTATCCCCATGGTGGGGGGGGGAGGATCGTGTTCGTCCCCATAGCAATCTGGCTGTTCACCAGGTATGTTTTCTCGCAGGTGCAGGCGTTCGGGATACTGACCTCCATTGATGAGGCCCAACGAAATCAAACTCCTTGTTATTGCAGAATAACATGACGATGACGAAACACACTTTGTAGCAGTAACGATATGTTTTGCGTTTGACAGAGCTAGGATGAATGTATACTGAACTGACCAGATTAAAGTCAATGGCCAGGTTCATCTCTGTCCTGCTTCGTTCTCCTCTGCTCCGATGCACACTGCTGGTCTCCTCGCTCCTCTCTACCTTTCGTCTCTGCTCCCCAGGTGGCTCATATCGGTTCACTAGTGTCTCAGATGGCTCTTCATGAGTCACCAGCTCCTCAGGTGGCTCTACACAATTCAACAACATCTCAGGTGGATCATCACAGGTCACCAACGTCTCAGGTGGCTCATCACAGGTCACCAACATCTCCGGTGGCTCATCACAGGTCACCAACGTCTCTGGTGGCTCTTCACAATTCACCAACGCCTCAGGTGGCTCATCACCGGTCACCAACGTCTCAGGTGGCTCATCACAGGTCACCAACGTATCTGGTGGCTCTTCACAGGTCACCAAATCTTTATTGTTATCGAAGCGCGGCAGATTGTGCACGAAATTAAGACCTGTAGGGATCTTGCCGTTGCAGTGCCAAACGTTGGCACTAGCATCAGCTCCACTGTTGTGGATTTCCATGCATTCGTGGCTTTTGTTTAGTTGTGGTTTATTGTTTTGACGTTGTTTTTATCAGACTCTGTTAAGTTGTCTAGATATTCAAGGTAACCAGGGCAGCGGTTGCAACAAGCTTTCAGACATTCTGAAGACCGATCATTCTCACAAGGGCTCAGATCGCTGGGCGGCTCTTCTTGGATTAGTTTCTTCTCGTGCGCTATGTTTTGGATGACCACATCATCAGATATCACGTCGTGGATGACCACATCCTTAGGTGCCACTTCATGGATGACCACATCCTCAGGTATCACGTCGTGGATGACCACATCCTCAGGTGCCACTTCATGGATGACCACATCCTCAGGTACCACTTCCTGGATGACCACATCCTCAGGTACCACTTCATGGATGACCACATCCTCAGGTACCACTTCATAGATGACCAAATCCTCAGGTATCACTTCCTGGATGACCACATCCTCAGATACAACTGGCCGCATGTCTAAGTCTGCTTCAATGATTAACTTTGTCTGTCTCTGAGTCATGTTTTCTTTTGTTGTCGTTTCATTTACTACTTTCACTTTTGGTAATTCAATCTTTGCTTTCTCGATGTCACCTTTTAAACCTTTCTTAATGTCCTCTATTTCACTTCTTAATGTTAAATGAAATTCTTTCATTTCATTCCGGCCTTCTTTCATTTCTTTTTCTTAACTTTGCGATTTCAGACTCAAAACAGTGGCTCTCCGGGTCCATTCCCTCATCAATAAGAGCTTCATGAAGTCTATTAAACAGTTGTTGTTTGTTGCCGTCAGTTGGAAGGTCCGTTTCTTCTAATTCTTCCTTTAACTCTCTAACTAAAAGTTCGTTTAATTTCTTACCGAACATTGTAAGACTGTTCCGCCTCTGACACCAATGTTTCAACTCTTAAAATTATGTTTATGGAATCAAAACAACACACAGGCCGGCGTGGGTTCCAAGAGTTTACTAATATCTATACAATTAAATAAACAACAACAACTGCAACATGGCCACTTTCTTGCCGGCTTCTACGTCACTGTCTCTACTGCGTCATCACGTTCACTCTGTCGACTGTACGGTGCGCCTCGAGAGGGTTGTAACAATATTAACTGGCGGGAAAAAAAAGAGCATAGCGCTGTCCGGATCAAACTCAGATTGTACTTGGCCCGAGGACCACAGTTTTCGCAACGTCTGCTCTATGCAGCTGTGGAGCCACCGCTATGGGCACACTGGATTGCCTCGGTGAAAGCTGCGCCATTTCCCAACCCACTGAAGCCTAGTACTTGATTGGATGAAATGCCTTACGGTGCGGATACTCCCTCCGCGCCGTATAGTAAGACCTCATTTAAGGCCGGGAGGTCCAATGAACAGTGCCAGATGAATACAACCGCCCAGCCTGTGCACTTTAATCCAGGGGTCGGCAGACTTTTCGAACCGCGGGCCACCTTTTTTTTACGTTTTACAGAAGGGCCGGACAAAAGAGCAGATGGGTTGAATGCTGATGAGAAGCATCAATTAAAAGTCCATATTAATTTCACTTATCAATTATATTGATATGAACGAGTTTGTGGAGTCAGAATGCGGGTCAGATTAAGCAGCTTGACGCGCCTACCTTGGCCCGCGGACCCAAGTTTACCCATTTCTGCTGTAACCTCTAGTTCAATCTAGCTTTTTCGTCTACCACTCATGGCTCATTATTATTTAATAAGTATAATAAGTTAATAGCGGTGTGTTATGTAATTATAATTTTATATATATATATATGTATATATATATATATATATATATATATATATATATAGAGAGAGAGAGAGAGAGAGAGAGAGAGAGAGAGAACCAATACCCTCCTTAAGAGATGGTGACATTTTAAAAAAGAGTAGGAAGCTAATGTGTGACCCACCCACACACAAACAAAAGCTACAAACAACTCTCTGCCCAGCGGCTGTAGGTCGGTGTAGTAGCCTCATGACATATTTTAACGACGTCAGTGAGACAAAGTCTTAAACACAAGAAGAAGAAGAAAAAAAAAAGATCTTAAGAAATCTGGCTCATTACTGACTGAATTATTTATAGGGTAGATGACAATATCCCAGAGGGAGGGAATTCGTTTACCTTTATTACCTACCAATAGTGTCATTACTTGTAATCTCTAAAGATTGAAACCGATCACAGTGAACATACTTCCATGTATTTGATATGCTATCGAAAAAAAAAAAATCATTTTCGGGCTAAGGGCAATCTAAGAAGAACGATTTTGAAGCTGTAGAAAACTTGTGTTTATAATTTCTAGAGTAAGTGTGGCCTAACTATCAGGGCTGGGGAGCCGGTGTCCGTGTCGGCAAATATTTTGGCCGACACCCCACCCCTGCTAACCATGCCTCTCAGGCCCAGTTGCGGCCTTAGGGAGTGGCGACTGGTTGCGATAGCCCCTATGCCCCGCGCCAGAAAGGCGGGAGCGCGCTCTTGAAGTTTTCGTTTGATTCCTAAGTTCAAGAGAATCGACCAATCGTTACAGGCGACTCAAATAAACAATCGCCGTTCTTAGGTCTTCAGCAGAGACTTCTTGGAATTTTTATTTGGATGGATAGGGAAGGGGGTGCCGCCCCGTAGCGTGAACATTCTACAGCAGTGGCCAGGCCAATAGCAATGGTGGTGGGGGAGGAAATAAATAGTATTAAGTAGAGCAAACAAGCAGAGGAGGCCAGACAAAACGCAGGGGGACCGGCCCCCCAGGCCCCCCCCGCACGCTACGGGCCTGGGGGGGTGACAAAAATATCATTCGGTATCCTCTTAGCTTTTGATTAAATAGGAATTGATGCTGGAAAGAAGGGGGGGGGCGCTTATGCACTAAGGGCCCTGGGCGGTCGTCTAATCCAGTGCTACTCAAAGTGGTAGTCCGTGGGTCATCAGCCGCCGGTCCGCGGAAGTTATCAAGATTGACTACAGTAACTACACAGGTCCAGTGCAGGGAAAATAGTGCGCCGGTCTCTGCTCCAATGGAAAACTTCCTGCCGGTCCGCCATGCTAAAAAAAAGTTTTGAGAAGCACTGGTCTAATCCATAAGAACGGCCAGACACTACATGCCAACCATTTCCTATGTGGCAAAAGTTTAGTAGTTTTTGTTTTTTTTTTTTTTTTAAGAGATTTAATGAAACTATTAACTATTTGAACATTGTCATTTATTAATTTTCTCAAACTGTTTCTTTTTCCTCTATTGAAACAGCTATGTCGCTTCCGAAAAGTCAATCGATTTCTGGGACCAAAGAAAATATGGTATGAGGCGGAGTGCGCCACAAGAGAAGTCTGCCGGCAGCCGGATACTTTTGAAAGCGCTCACTTCTGCTGTAGAGTCAGTTACTGTAATTATCTGCCCTCTGGGAAATAAGCCTTTTTTTTTTAGAAAATATTTCTATGGAGTAAAAATTGTAATTGATTTCCTGTAAATTATGTAATAAAAATGTGTAATTATGTTAATTATTCTATGTATACTTCATGCAGACTTTTCTCCACTTACATTAGCACAATGATTGGAAACTAAAAGCATAAGGAAATAATAATTTGAACTAACAAAAACTTTTAAAAAAGAGCGCACATTTGTCACATATTTATAGCTTAAATAATATAGATAGCCGCATACATAGATATATATAGTCTTATATATCTATGGCCGCATACATAAACGCCAATGCGGCAAGCAGAACAACACATGGTGTACGGCGTGTATTACGTTGTGGCCACTGAACTATAAATATAACTGGAGAGCGCATCAGTCAAAGGCAAGAAAAACGAAAGTCCACCCTCTTGATGTGTACTTCTCATCGTAATAAATATTGTTTTTTTTTTGTATTACGTCATTTGATAAAGTCTGATATAATCTCGTTGAAATTTGACATAGCACCAGCCCCGTAGCGTGAAAATTCTACAGCAGGGGCCAGGCATTCTACAGCAGGGGCCAGGCAATAGCAGGGGGGGGGGGCAGGTAATACATTTTACTAAGTAGAGCAAATAAGCAGAGGGGGCCAGACAAAACGCAGGAGGGGTGGCCCTGCCCCCCCCCGCACGCTACGGGCCTTCACAGCACTAATCAATTAGAAGCAATGAGAAGTCATACCAGAATGGTGGCCATTTTCACACACTAGTACAATCGGTTTAAATCAAACAAACAAGCATTTGAGTTGCCAGCTACAAGTAGAGATCAGTGGTTTTAGCAATATGTATTATATATATATTGCACAATATATACACATATTTTGATTGTATTAAATATATTAAGTACTTAATTTATTTGGAATTCTTAATAAGGCGCTCCGTTCCATCATCCTTACGATGACGGAAGCAGCTAGCCTGTTACACAAAACGGCATGCGCACTCCACCCTAACAAGAGAATACTGTCCGAATGGCACTGATTGTCTCGCGGTGTATATATTTACCAGTTGCTGGTGTTTTTTTTTTTAATTTCTTTCAATATTGAAAAAAAAAGTTCATGTACACAGTGACATTTGAGTGAACACCACAGGTTTTAATTTGGATACGTTTGGAATGACAATAGAAAGAAATAGAGGTTAGTTTTAGAATGCTTTCATGTGAAATTTTTGTTCTATCAATCTCTACGTTTGTCTGTGGAAGCGTGTGTCTCCTAAAAAAAAAGGACGTATGAAAGAGAGAGAGAGAGAGAGAGAGAGAGAGAGAGAGAGAGAGAGAGAGAGAGAGAGAGAGAGAGAGAGAGAGATAAAGAAAGGGAGAGAGAGAGAGGGAGAGAGAGAGAAAGAGATAGATAAACAGATAGAGAGAGGGAGAGAGAGAGAGGGGGGAGTTATGTATATTATGAAATATATTTATAACATTTTTTTTTGCAATTGGTTGAAAGTAGAACAAAGTGACGCAATAATAAAACATTACTGCAGAAATTTTCTCATGTTAATAGTAAAAATTGTATGATATTAATTGTGCCGGATAATATATTGTATTGTCATCTATAATATCTAGCCTAACCTGCTAATAAAACTTTTTTTAGTAAAAAAACAAACAAACCAAAATTGTTTTTTTTTTCAATTTTGTGTATGTGTGTATGTGTGTTATTTGGTTCTGTTTGAAAAAAAACAAACAAACAATAAAACTAGTTGGAAGTGTGTGAAGTCCCTTTAAGGATGAGATGAAATCTCTTACACCCTATAAACCACTCATGGGACGGTTTTTGCAGTTCCCTTCTTTCATCCCCCACCATAGTCGATAGTGCAATCACCATGGACGTACCGCGGGAGACACATAGCGGGGATTCGGGGAATAGAAAGCCATGACCTGAAATATATATATATATATATATATATATATATATATATATATATATATATATATATATATATATTGGTTCTTACCGAAGATCGAACCAGCAACCCTCAGGTCGACAGTCGGGCGCTTTGTCAAAATTAGCTGGAAGTAGAACCCTCCATATAACGATGTCTAAAGTGCTGTAAGCTACACCAGGCTAGAGTGCACACGCAGAGAGAGAGGACAAGAGGAAACCATTGATTGGTCCCTTGCACAGCAGACAAAAAGAGAGGCGAGGGGAGCGCTGACTTGTATGGATGGTAGGGGGCCGTCCATAAAGTACGTCACGCTCCTAAGGGGGGGAGGGGTGTAAGAAAGTGTGACAGTTTGTGACAAGGGGGAAGGGGGGGTCAGGTCAAGTGTGACGTCACATTTTTTTAATATATTTTTTTATTTTATTTCTATTTAATTTTTTTTTTTAGTAAAACTTAAATTAGTTTTATGTCGAAATAGCATGAAATGCATATCTTTTCAATGTGTTGTTCACAACTCTTCATGTTAGTTAGGAGTTCATATTTAAACGTTTTACCTTCGAGATTCTTTCTTCCTCCAATCCCAATCAACCAAACAACTGATGCAAAGCCGCTTTATCATTTATCAACTATAGACTTTCAAGGTCCTACGAAAGCCAGAACATAATATTAAAAAACAAGTTCAGAATGCCAATACAATTTAATAATGTTTGTATTAAAGTAACTATATATAACCGTGTGAGATGAGCACGTCAAGCTGCAGATCTGTAAATTACAATATGTTAACTTTTCGGCTCATTGTCTTAGCAAAGTCACATATGACGTCCTCAAAAGTTTATTTAGATTTCAAATAGCGGGTGCATTCTTGAAAAATATTAAAAATGAAGATGGGGAGGGCCTACGACTTTGAAAGTGCCTAGGGCCTACGATGACCTTAAAACGGCCCTGAACTGATGGGCTCAGAGCTTCAGAAAGAGCAGATGCCGATGCTCATAAATTTCCTTCATAGTTTGTTGCACAAACTCTGAAATTTGATGACATTATGCCAAGATCAACAGGATTTTTAAAAGTACAACCATATAATCTTTATCGTCTATCTTTACAGACCAGTTTACATGATCGAATTTGCAAAGTGTGTCCCTTATACTTTGCCTCACAAACAATGTTGAAGAGACATACAGGACAACACAGAGCTCGGGCGCAGGAGAATGAGCCAACCCAAAATTTTCTAGAATCTCTTAAGATAAAACGCCTCCGTCATTTGAGAATCGTTGCTAGAAGGCAAAGAGAACTCTTGGCAATTATTGGCAGAATGGAAAATGCATATTCAGAGGATGTTGAATGGCTAGATGAGGATGAAGTTGATCTGTCAGCAATTATTCTTCCAGGAAACGATGATGGGGAAAAATTTATGTCAGTAGTAACTGTGGATGAACACTTCACCAAGGATGGATGATGTCTAGTGAATATTTTTTTAATTAAACATAATTCACAGGTCCACTATAAACATATTCAATATAGCACAAGAGCTTCTCACATAATTTGTCAATCTAGTCCTTTTTTTAGTTGCATTGTTTTGTTTCCATTTTTATTATTTAATCACTGGTTGAGGTCAAGTTTCGCTAATCTACTTCTTATCCTGTGTCAATAGAATGCATGATCGAAAGATTATATCAAATTGATCTCACCCATTGTAAATGAAAAGGTAGCAGATAAATGGTGTTTATTATATAATTGTCAAGTATAATTTTTGCAATTGTTTTTTCAACTTTAATTGATTGAGTTACTGTTTCAAAGAATAACTATGGCAACTGTTGACAATTGGTTATTCTACTAGTAAAGTCATATAATAATCTGATAGTTCTTTTAATATTTATATTTTAAGGCAGTTTAATAGTGAAGTGCGTTTTAAGTTTTCGATTAAATTTTAATTAATTATTTGTTAATTAATTTTTTTTAAAGTGTGACGTACTTTAGGGGGGGGGGTCCCGAGATTTGTGACACTTTGTGACAGGGGGGAGGGGGGGTCAAAAATGGCCAAAAAAAGCGTGACGTACTTTATGGACGGCCCCTAGGATGAGTGCAAAGCCGTGAAACAGGCTGAGGTGGTACAGATCAAAACGCCAGTG
>JAGDYQ010000054.1:2989311-3026811 GCA_021962125.1 Bulinus truncatus | reverse complement strand
CCTTAGTAAATCACTATCACAAGTAACAATGTGACCAGTTTAGACGAACCCCGACCCAAAAGGCAGAAACTTCGTCTTTGTGATTTCTGCGATTGCGGTTTGGTAATGATTTAGCAATTGTAGTATTAAAAAATGTGACAATAATGCATTTTTCTAGCTCAATCAATACTTTTGATTTTTTTCCCTCCATTTTAGGGCTCCTTGAAACTATACAAGATTATCAAAAATTACATGCTAGACAAAAAAATACTATCTAAAATGTAATATAAATAGATGTAGAACATCGGTCACATGATAATAGAACAAAGTCATGTGACGTACGGTTCTTTCTAAAGTTATTTCCCATATAGAACAAAACTAATCGCTAGATGGCGCTAATTCATAAATTGTTCTACATTTTCCGGGCCAAATTTTGCTTTTTTGTTGATCATTGTCAAAGAGGTCCTATGTGAATTTCTGGTGTTAATACATTTGAAATATATTTAATTATTAATATATGTGTGATTTCAGTCTACAAAGGTCATGTGTTTGTTTATCTAGGTATGTTTTTTTCGCTGTTATATACTTCATCGATTTCCGGAAGCTTGCTTTTATGAAGCATGGATTTATTGAATCAAACGCGCGTACTATAACACTACAGTATAAGCTGTTAGCAAGTGTACCATTTACCGCACATTGTCTTTCTTTTCTCAATATACAAATCTTAAATAAAAAAGGTTTATTTCGGTTGCTTATTTTTCAAATTAATGCTTCTTTATTCAGTGTCTTGGAATTCAAAACTCTTCAATTTCTCTTTGTAGGCAAGTTGTCTTTTTTTGCTTTATGATGTCAAATCGAACAATTTCGGAATCGCGCATTGAAAATTTAGGATCCATTTTCTGCAAAACAATTATTATGCAAAACTAAAAAAAAAATTAATTTTAAATAAAATTGGGCTCATAGTAAGGAATGCTAATAACTAGTTATCTAGTTCTATAATTTGCATTTATTGTTGAAGAGAACAACAATCAGTGATATGAATTTATAATGAATCAACGTTGTCAACATTGTCATTACACATACCGTAACATACTATACTGTATTAGTGTATAGTATACTTATTGTTACTAACAATACCAGTCACTATTTAGTGCTTACAAGATCGTAATCATTTCGCTCAAGCTATTTTGTATAGGATTTACACCCATTAAAACTAACAGTATTAAAAAGCTGTTCAAATATTGGACTATTAGAAAATTAGTATTTGGTGTGACTGTGAATACTATACTTACTCATAACATTGAAACTTCAAAATTTAAGCCAATTTAAGGACTAAGACGCTAAAATAGACCAATTTAGTTCATCTTTATTTAGAGTAATTACCTGATTTAGATTTCTTAATGTCTAAGTGTTCTTAATTGTAAAACATAGGTTTTTAAATCTTGAAAACAAAAAAAAAAAGTTGCAATACAATTCAATTGAATTAAATACAAATTCTTAATTAACTTAAAGCTTCTCAAATTCTGCAGAAATATCAAAATTAAATAATATTATGATTTTGAAGTTTCAAGTTTCACTTACTAAAATATATAAATTAAGAATCTATTTTAATTTTGAATTTTTTATAAGAATCATTTATCTATATTATATCATGAGAATTAGATTAGAGAGACTATGCACATTTATTAATTAGTACATTGTAATTTGGGTTAAAACTTAACAAGTGTGTTGATTTAGGTTAGGAATATATTTGGCATATATACTTATTAAACTTAGTCTTAAAAAAATAACTTTTAATTATATTAAGTACAAAACTTATTCTCTTGATTGTTATCACCTTGACTGCCTTCAGTATTTTTCTCTGAGTTAGAACATATAAATTTTACTGTAAATTTGAAATTAAAATTAATGCTAGTTTTTGGAATTTTTATTAGTGAATTTTCTAACATATCATGTATGTTATATAATTGACACAAATTTATCCAAAATTGTTCACACTTTTTAAAATTCATGATAACACCTTCTTTATTAGCTTGTCGCAAATCATTCAACCTATTTTACTTTCTAAACATATATTGTGGCTTTATATGTATGGAAATGAGTTTATCAACTATTTAATTGTCAATTTCTTTAGTAATTTTCTTTATTTATTGTTGTCAAAACTATAGCCTTTACTTTTTTTCAACATATATATGCCATTTTCTTAGTTTTGTTTCCCTATACCAGGGGTCGGCAACCTTTTAAGACAGAAGAGCCAAAAGTTAAAATTTGCATTTTTCTCAGTTTTTTAAAGAGCCGCTAATATTTTTGTTTCAATATTATGGTATTTTATTAGGCTGCAATTTGACACCGAAAGAGCCGCATGCAGCTCGCGAACTGCAGGTTGCTGACCCCTGCCCTATACCAATACATCATTTCAATTATTTAATTTTCTTTGATAAACCTGTTTCATTTTCTGTGACTTTTTTTTTTTTTACTTTAAAAAAAAAAGAATTCTTTCATAAAGTGTTAGATGTTATTTCAGTGATATTAATATGCATAATCCAACCCTTCTCATTTCTTTGTGGAAGGTTGTCCTCATACTTGTGGTGTGATTCATTATCCACTGTGTTTAGCATATGTCAATAATGAAGTAAATGATAGTTTATAAGTTTAACAACTTACATTCATTAACAATAAATAATGTGATAATTTTCTTTTTCAGGATGCTGGTCTGAAATTTTGCAGAAATAAAATATTTCTGCATTGGATAAACAGGCTTTGTTAAGTAAACTTTTTGATGTCTTTTTGAAATGGTAGACTCAATACATCATCGACCTGAACTACACAGTGTGCTATAATGGCGGACGTTGCTAATGCCCTAAATGCCCTGAGACCTAGTAGGTCGGACTCAGGTGGGGTCATCACCCCAGAGTCTCCTGAATCTGTGATCTTGTCGCCAAATATCAAAGAGGCGATGGACAGAATCTTGCCCAAGTCAGCATCACAGCTTTTGCAGCAAGGGTTGTCATTTGAGCAAAGGCTAACACAAGGCTCACAAAATATGCCATCAGCAGAACCAAACACACTGCATTGTTCTTTATCTTCCAAACCTGATGTTACTTATCCCGTTAAGACAGTAGGGTTGTTCACCCCTGCGTCAGACAGCCCCCCTTCTCTTTTAGCTTCAGATCAGCCTGCAGACCCAGAGCCAGTCACTCACTTCGATAAACTTAACGGATCTACTAAAGATTGTAGCAGTAGTAAAAAAATCAGCAAATTGCATATTTCAAGGGCTGACCTTGATACCATCACTTCTGCTAGTGATCTTTTTGATAATGATAATTCTTTGGATGTGTCTAGTGATCCAGAGGACATGACTAGGTGTTTTTCGAGTGTGTATCGAGATAAAAGGAAGCACAAAAAGAAGAGGAAAAGAGTAAAAAACAGCCCAGAAAGAAATGATTCATGGGAAAAAAATAATGTTTCAGAGGAAGACAAATCTCCTGCAGACATGAGTCAGAACTTTGTATCTGCTTTGGGACACCTTGAGACCAATTTAAAATCTTTGACGCAGCCTTTAAGCTCAAGAAATAACGACATTCAAGAGACTTTACCGGTGTCTTCTTTTGATACTAAGCATCTTAACAATGGATGTGTAGACAAAAGAAATTATATACATGATTGCCAAAATAGTATTTCCATGGTCAGACCGTCGCCAGAAAATGGATTTAACAAAGAGTTTGCTATAGGTAACGAGGAAGTTTCGAATATCTCCACTTCATCATCAAAAGAAAATGCACTAAGTCAAAGGAAGCACTCTGGTCAGAGATTGCCCAGACCTAGGAGGTTAGACTATAACATCATCACATATAAAAATAAGATCAAGAAAACATTCCTGCCATGTTTTGTTGTTTTAAAAGACTGCGTTTCTGTCCCTGTGCAGAAAGTGTCCAACAGTTGCTTTGACCTCAGCAGCAGCATTTTGCCCTTGTCGACTAGAGTCCAGCATCTTATGTACTTGTGCAGCAGGGGGTCTTTTGAATGCAAGAAAAGACAGAAAATGGGAGTCATTATAGTTGATGATCCTGTCTATAAAAATATATTTGAGGAGAATGTTTTACCAGATATTTCTGACGAAGAGTTTGAGAGTGCACTCAGCCGCAGAAGCTTGAGAAAACGGGATAAAAATATTAGCTACGTTGAACCATCAGAAGATGATATCATTGATGAATATTCAAGAAAGCGCTCACGTTCAAAAGTGAAGGATGCTGTTAGTGACCATGACTCATCAGACACAAGCAGAGAAAACAAAAGAAAGAAAACACAAAATAAAACTGACGTAGAAAGCACAGTTGAAGGAAGCACTGAAAAACCAGCTGAACAGCCTGCTGGAAAAGAAAAAGTTGCTACCCCTAAAGAAATTGTTGTTTTTCCCTCTACACCCATTGTGAAATGGCCAAATTTTTTTTTAACAAAAAATAATGTCCAACAGCAAAGCAGCAGCTCAGAAAAAAGGCAAAAAAGTAAAAGCGCTGTTATGAAAAATAATATTACTTTACCTTTTGATTGGGGTAAAGTTCCACCTGTCCTGGAGATGAACAAAAACATAACTGCTGTGGATCTTAGTAAAAATCCAGCTCCAGCTTCTTCTCGCATTTCTGTTTTACCAGCTCCAAAGCAGCTTGGACCTTTCCCTCCACTTCCCCCAACGTCAGTGCCTGTTTTTTCAATTCACCCCTCAGGGTTACCGACTATAGCTACCGCTGTAAGCACCTCTGTTGTGCCATCTATCAGTACTGTGCCTAACGCGTTGCTTCGTCCACCTGCACATCACAAGCCACCCCAGTACTGCGTCATGAAAGTTGATGGCAAAGATGTTCTTTTACAGTTGGTGCCTTCTGGTAATCCTGTTGGGACTACTATGCTGCTGCCAGCAGGGAAGAAGATCCTTCTTCCAGATCCGGCTGTGTCTTCTATGTCTCCGCCTTTGTTAAGTACACCACTAAGACCTGCAGCTCCTGTGTCTACCCAGACAATTACTGTACCTTTAACACCTGCAGCTCAAAGCAATACAGTACAGTCAAGTTCTATTTCTAATTTACTAGGACTAACTTTGGTCAATAGGGGTGTAAGTTTTAACACAACAACAAGCTTACCTTTGGCAGGATTTCCAGTTATTTCTTTCTCTGGTGTGGGTGGTTTTAATAGTCCTATTACAGCAAGACCATCATTCACCTCTGGAATGCTTTTGACTCAGCCCTCAGCTTCTATAACAACCACAGCATCTCTGGTCAATCTTACACCATCATCGTTAGTTGCTGGGGTCACCTCATCTGTCATTAAAATAACCAGTTCTACCTCATGTGCACCTACTCCTAGCTTAACTACAATGGCAGCCCCTATTTCGAAAACTTTTAGGCACAACATCGCAGCAGCTGTCAGGCCAGGCATGCGTGCTGTTGTTCCTAACCAGACAAGCTCACTGCGCTCTATTAGGATATTTGTACCAGGCTGCACAACATCTGGCACTCCAGGGCGATTTGCAACATTGGGAAGTGTTGCCACTGGAAGCCCCCTTACTAGACTTTCTGCTAGCAGTGATCTCTTGCCACAACGCAAGTGCAGCGCAGATCAAGGTTTAACTGCAGAACAGAAGGCTGCTAAACGCAGAAAATTGGAGAAGAAATATCCTCTGCCTCCTGGAGTTGTGATAAAAACTGAACCTCTAGAGGATCTTCCCAGTTCACCTTCTGTTTCAACCACAGGCAGGTCACTTCTGAACCCAAACATCCAACTAGTTTCTTCTGTGTCTAGACCAGGGACAACTGTCAGAATTATTGCACCTTCATTAGCTAATGCACTTTCTTCAAGAGGAATAATTCGTGGCAATCATAATATTATTTATCGTGCATCCACTGACGGAAATCATACTGTGCTAGTACCAACTAGCTTAGGACAGCTGACGTCAGCTTCTATAACACCATCTTCTTCAGTTATAGTTTCCACAGCGGTGACCGCAGCCACTACAACTAGTGCCTCACTTTCATCACCTGGTAATACCACAGTAATGACCAGCACCTCCACGCAGAACAGCTATAAACAAATTAATTCTTCACCATTGGTCTCTGTTTCACAAGCTGCACCACTAATTCGGAATCCATCGCCAGCCATTTGGAGTCCAGCTTCATCATTATGTAGTGATAAATCATCATCAGAAACATCAGGGATATACTCTTCGAGCCCACCTGCAGCACCGGCGTCTAACTTAGGTAAGCCACATCTTCCGACATCAGGGAGACTGTTGACAGCTGACAGTCAGGAAGAATTTAAGACTAGTCTACAGAAATTAAAAGAGCTTGTTAAAAAGCAGGAAGCTGTTGGGCTCCAAGGCGAGCGCTTAGAAAAACTGAGAGAGCTGTTGCTGAAAAAAGAGATGGAGTATGAGAGCATGAAAAAACAGTTTGAGACTGAATCAAATTCATCATCATCAGGAATGTTTAATAATGTGAATGCAGTGAATGATACAGCAGTATCTTCTGAGGAAACTTCTCTTCTAGGAACTGAAGTTGAACCATTAGTCATTGATTGAGTTGTTTATGAGGTGATATATTCCATTTTTTTCTTTAAATACTGTACAGCTATGTAAGTTAAGATTTAATTAGTACTACTGTTGAGATGTTTTACTTTTTTTTTTTTTTTTAAAATTGTATTTATTATGTCTGATTAATCACTGGCTGTATTTTTTAAGGACAATGTATTTGTCAATGTATCGTTTTAACAAATGATATTGTAATGGAGTGTTTATACAATTTTGGACAGTGATGTTTACTGATTTTTTTTTAAAATGTAAAACCTCATTGAAATTTATTAGTACGGGTATAAGAGAAAACAAAAAAATAATTTACTCTCTGATTTTTTCCGGATAATAAGCATCCATTCTGATCTGTGCAAGGACTAACTTGTGCTTGGTATAGTTAATTTTTTCATAATACCCATTTAAAATATGACTTTACCTCAAGACTTTAAAAAAATATATTTTTGCAGAATTTTTTAGAAATTCATTGTTTAGTCATTTCATTAAAATCAACTAAGTAAGACTTATTAGCAGTTAATAATTAGTTATTTATATAATTATTTGTGTAGATTTAGACTTGCTTTAATGATATTAGTTAATTGTTTACATTGATTAACTTAAACCAAAGTCAAAAGTTGTAATAATTTTAATAAAAATGCTTTTCTCCATCTCTATTTTAAATTTTCTTTTTATCCTTGCATAAAATGAGTAATTTTTTAAAAAGCTATTTTAATAATTTTACAAAAAAATTTTTAAAGGAAGATCTACAAAATCATTTTTTTATAAAAATCTTAAATCTGAGAAAAATTCCCATTAATGAAAAGTTTTACTGATTAAGCAAAAACTACTTATCTTTGTAATATCAATAGATAATCCGCTTAACTTTGAGATATGACTTTTTAACTTTAGATTTTCTAAAATATTTCAACATTAAAAACTGTGACTCAAATGATTTCAATAATTAAAAAGGAAATGTTGAAAATAAAACAATCTTTTTTTTTCATTTACTAGATATTTTGGCTAGTTGATCATTTTGTGGAAACATTTCTCTTTTATTGCGCTTGGAGAATGATTGTAACTTATTTTGTGAATGTTAGAAGTATTGTACAAGAATTTTTTTGATGCAATAATTTTTTTTTTTTAAGTAGACATGCAACCCATTTGAAAGGTAAGAAATGTGTTGTTGTTTAGAATAAGAAATACTGATCTAGCAAAAAAACACGACTTTTGGTCTTATTGTAGATATTTTGTGCTGAAAAGGAAAAAGAAAGCATTTACTGTAGGCCTTTCAATTGTCCAGTCTTATGTGGTAAATGGGCATGCCTATATTGCCTAAGCTTGATATAGACCAGAGCACCTTGAATAATCATTTCCTGTCCAACATGTATCTATGACCTAAAACCCTGATTTATTTCTCATTTTTATGAATCAGTTTTTTAACTTGGCGGGAAAAGTCGAGGTCTGCTGTATTTCCCATTTGTGTCAATTCAGTGAAACTCCATGTACAATAATCATGTGTTATTTTTAATGTGGTAGAAACGCAAAAAAAAAACTACAACACTATAATCGTACTTTTATTTCTGCTTGTTATGTAAAAATGGTATGTTATTTTAGTTAGTGTTAACGTAAAAAGTCTTAATTTAAATAAATAAATAAAAGTTTCAGCATAAAGATTTTCTCATGATCCGGGTTTTCAAGTTAAGATTAGACAGTGGAATTGTTTCATCAATATTCCAGATATTTTTATATATTATTTGAGTCGATAATACTATGTTGGTAAAACAGCTTTTATTTTTAAGAAAGGTCAGCTGTTAGTAGTCTTAATTATTAAATACCGTTACACTATTTAATTTTTTTTTTACCATATTAAACAGTTGGAACATTAGTTTAACTTGTATTGCATCAAAATGCAATTGTTTTAAATGTTTTCTTTTTGTTAATTGAAACCATTTCTTTAATTAAATAAATAGTATAGTTTTCTCTGTGATTTATGTTCGCTTTGAATTTGTGTTGGCTCATGATTCTTCTGGTTTTACTATTTTAAAAAAATGTATTTTTTTTTAAGGTGGATTTTCCCCACAAGACCATTGGGGATAAACGAAATATAAAATTAAACTGTTCTCTAGCCACAATCAAAGGATTGTCTAGCTATTGCAATGCCCAGTCACACTTACTTTCCAATTAATGGTCAGGTTCCAATTTGTTAGGTTGGATGGACTTGGAGACTTCGTGTTGACCTGATACAGATATTCAAGCTCGCGCTTGAACACAGGGCTCATTTCAACAATGGTGCGTTCTAAACCGCATGTCCCTCTTTTGTCAGGAGTTGGTACAGTGTAATTTGCATTTTTTCGAGCAATCTCGAAGCTTAAATTTCTTAGCTATGTATCAAAGTAGATTAAGGCGAAGACATTTTTTTTATCCTTAAAATGTTATTATATTGACAAATTCGTCGCCTAATATTGGTTAAGGATGACCCACAGAATCTGAAGTAGCTGAGTTTGTTTTGAAGAGTCTCTTGGGCACAACGTTAATTTGGTAATTTATATTCATGTCTGTCATCCAGATTTTATTTTCTTTAAGCTAGGTTTAAAATTTTTATTATATTTGCTCTAGTTTAATACAGATCAAGATATTTTTCACCTACTTCTGGATAACTATTTGGGAAAAAAGTTGGCTTCTCTTTAAGGCAATGGTTTTCTTTTACTGGCATGTGACAGATTTATTAGTTTCTACATTAACTCCTACTTCCCTATGATTTTTTCAACTTTCAGTGATGTTTTTTAGATAAAAGAATTATTCTTTAGTGAAGAAAACTCAAATCAGCATTCAGTATCCCTGGTTGGTAATAAGCTTGTTGATGTATGTCGTTTTGAAAATTATAAAAAATTAGATGTGAAAAATGAGATTGCATTTCGTTTAGTGTTAAAATATGGATCACTTTGAATTTTGTTAGGTTTAATATCTTTTTTTTTAAAGTGAAGTCCAGGTTAGTTTTAGAACCATAAATGATTATTGTTTAGAAAGCTTGTACTGTTACCTAGATTCAAGTGTGGCACAGGTTTTCATGTCCACCTGCCAATAATTTTTCTTATTAGAAAATATTTCTACACTGGTTATCTGGAAAAGAAACATTGCTAATTTTGAAAATAATAAAATTCAAAACAAAAGTATAATTTATTTAGTTAAATGTCATTAGATCAAAATTTAAAACAAAAGTTTAAAATTTATTTAGATAAACGTAATTAGGTGATAATTTTTAAATTCTTAAAAAGTGAGCACCAAAAATAACATTTACAAATAAAGGCTTGTGAGATACTTTTCCTTTTGCATGCAAGCACTACACTTATTTATCTCCAACATCTGTGAGGTCTGGTTAGTGCTATGTTAGATGATTGTGTCATTCTTGATTTACATAAAAATTACTGGCAATATCCAATGCTGTAGATTTTTCAGTTTTTTGGTTGTATTTTATCTGCCTTAATGGAGCTAACACTCAATGTTAAATAAAAGTATGCATAGACAACACTTAGTTTGTACTCTAAATATAGAACAACTGTCCGCTTCGTTTTCTTTTACCATACTTCATTCTTCAGTTTAACAATTTCATCCTTGCAGGTCATTCAAGTAGAATTAATAAGCAAAACTGGTTAACAGATAATGGAATATAAAGGTTTATAAATTTGGCGATTCTAGACAAGCTGTAAATGAGTTTTACTATTTTTTTTTTTTTACAAAGTAACTAAAAATAACCTATAAAAAATATTTTTTTTATCCAATGTTATGGGTTTTATTATTAGCAGTATGTTAATCATGTTAAGGCCACTCATAAGAGTATTTCTTAAAGTGGTTTTAGATTTATTTTTTTTTTGCAATTAAGTTAAAAAAGTAAACTGCATATATAAAAAAAAAAACTTAGTGAATTAATCTCTTTACTTCATATTATTCCATCATAATGGAATTTTTGTGTGTGGTTTTAAGTAGGTAGCTGGTGTCATTTGTTTGGACATTTTACCTTCATGTTATGTTCTATAACATAAATCATTCAATGATTACACAGCATTGTACAGATGTGTTTTTTTCCCTGTTACATCTGTTTTTTTTTTTAGTTTTTTTTATCCTTCCAACTGGAATTTGTTGGATGATGGACTCTTATGGCGATGAGGCTGCAAAGTGACAAGCTTTTTTGCAGTTTACTGACGGATACCCTAGTGTTGCCAGGTACTTATTGCCCCCCCCCCCCCCCAATATGCCTCCATTTATTTGCCAATCGTAGCCTTGGCTGATGGTGGGGGATGTGAAAAGGGGATTTCACAGGGGACTGGTGTCCGTGACCTCTCTTCCTCCTGACCTTGGTGGATATTAAAGTTGTAGTCATTGTCATAGGCTGATTTAAAGACAGGCACACAGCCCCGTGCATGGGGGCCTCTCAAAGCCCAAATTTTATACTCAGATGTCTCTTTTTTTTTTTTATATAGGGCTCACCTGACCTTGGTCTCTGACCCCCCCCCCCCCCGCTCAGTGTCTATATTTGAAACATTGTGTGTGTGAAATATTTATTAACTTATTACATACACACTCATTTGGTGTTTTTAGTTTTTGTTCATTTTTTTTTGGTTTGTTTTGGTATGTAATTAAATTCGAGAGTAATATAAATATATATACATATTTTAAATAATGTCCACAGGTTAAAAATCATTCATCTTATCCTTTCTCATTATTATTGGTTTTTTTTGTTGTTTTTAACATAATGATGGTATTGCTGATATGGTGTCATCTGTTGTTGTATCAAACTGACTTGCTATGGTACAAAAGAACTTAGAAAAAGATATGTTTTATATTGCTATTGTTTTGTCAGATAATAAATATTTTATCATATAATTGATTACAATTTAGATGGTGCATCTGTTCGTTTATTTTTGTCACACCCCCCCCCCTTCTGGGCAGTAAATTAGAAGGAAAAAATATACTTTGAAACAAACATGTGCGAATGTATATATTGAATCAATTAATACCATACCAGTAAAAAAAGATATCTACGTATGGTATGTTGACGACCAAATATCAGGGATTTGTTTTTTTTTTTTTTTTGTGGAAGATGCTTAGCAAATGAGTTAAAAGTGAATTAAAATGGTAAGAAAATGCACATAAGTTAATGAAATAAAAATATAAATCGATTTGAAGAAAAAAAAACTTACACTGATTTTTTTTTTTTTATACAAAAGAACATTTTTAATAAATGATATAAAACAACAACTTGATACTGTCAAGTGTTGAAAGCAGGGCCCTGGAGAGGAGTAAAATGTGCTGGTGCAAGATTTTTTTGGTGCCCCTCTTTTCCAATATAAAGCAAAAAATAGTTTTGGCAGCTCAGCTTTCACAGTTTATTAGTTTAGAATGTGTATGTAAAGAAGTTGAAACATTAATGATTAAAATTATTACATATTATATTATATTAATAAAAAAATTTGAAAAAGGTTTACATTTTTTTATTTTAAATGATTAATGCGGCTGTTCAATTACTAGAATATATCATAAACAAATATACCTAAATTAAACCAAAAAAAAAAACAAAAATACACAGAAAAGAATAAAATAAAATAAAAATTATAAACTAATATTATTTAAACATGGTCGCTTTGCGTGCTTTTTTTTTTGGGAAAAACTACGAATTACAGTGTCAAAGTCTATATTCTTTGCAATTTCAGACTCAATACTGAGCCTATCTAGGTTGTTCAGGAGATCCTGACCCATGGTAGACCTGAGATGTTTGATGAGTTAAGTTTGCTGAAACTTCTTTCTGCAGATGCTACTGTGGCTGGTGTTGTAAGGAATATTATCAAACTGACTGTCAAGTTGGGAAATATGCTTTCTAATTTGTATTCGCATAAAGCATTTAGCAATTCCAATGCGCCCAACTGTTTTCCACCAAAATTGGCATTGTGAACAATTGTTATGTGATTCATTTCCTGGTCTTCAGAGATTATGTCATTAAAATATGTCTCCGCTAGTCTAGCTGCTTTGCAATTAATTCCTTTTCTGACATTTTTTGATAATTCCAAAGAAAACTGAAGTTATCAGAAATCAGTTCTGCTGCACTAAAACGAACTGTAAGCCCCCCAACAACATTATCCAAAATTACATAAAATATATCCTTTCGAAAGTGTGCTTCCTCAATAGATTCATCTGATTTATTCATTTTATCTAAATTTCCATCAGGGGCACCCTCATCGTGGCATAGTTCCTAAACAATTTTATTTCTATCTGAAGACTGGATGCAACAAGTTTAGATTCAATCCACATTGCTTTTCAACTCTCTCGCAATGCCGTAGTTGTGAAAGCAAGCTTTATATGTTTGCAACTTCTACATCTAACGTTGCAGCACTAGCTTGAATGGTTTTGTTACAAAAATCAATGAGAACTAATGTTCTGTACCATATGACTGACATTATGATGCAGGTGAAAGAACTGACACAACATAGAGCTCCAGTGATTTTGTTCCTAGTTTTTGCAGTGATATTGAGTTCTAGCAGGTTTTCTAAGGCCAACTTAACCCCTGGAAGATGAGCTAAAAACGGTTTTAAAGTTTTACGCTTTCAACTCGATCTGACCATCTGGTACCAGATAGGCCATGAAGCGAATGATGTAAAATATAAATTTAAAAAAAATGAATTTTTTTAAAAATTTTCAATATATTTACTTTAATTTATATCTACTGCTCATGATGGGCCCCCCTAAAATGTCATGGGCCCCGGTGCGGCGCACCGGCTGCACCCCCCTCTCATAGGGCCTGGTTGAAAGGTAACATTGAAAATCAAAACAGAGATAGGCAGCACAAATTTAGAAAAGTTGGTTATATACAAGGTCTTCAATTCATACAAATTATGGTAAAAATCTGGTCAACTTTTTTTTTTGGTTCAGTGACATAGGTCAGGTGCATATTTCCACAAATCTTGAATTAAATAGAACTTCTTCTGATCTTTTTTTTTTTTACCAGTAAATTTTAGCATATATTTTTTTAGCTCCACTCTGATGTGCACAACATTAAGGAAATACATGCTCACCTGCAAAATGTTTGAAGGGGGGCCCTCCTTACATAATATTAACTATTTATCGGGTGCCTCTTATGCCCCCTCCCACTATGAAGACGCATCTGAGCGTTGGGTTTAACGAGGGAAACGTTAACATAAGAGACTCAAAAAAAAAATAAATAGTAATGGTAGGGTAGCTTTAAAATATGTTTCAAAATTTGTCAGGTTTAATATTAGAAGTAATTTCAAAAGCAGATACATTCTAACATATAAATAATTCATTATGTCCTGAGTGATGTTATATCTTTCTCATTTGATAAGTTTTTAGTCTAAGTAACAAACCATTCATTTGATGTTGTTCAGATCAATCTTACTTTTTTTTTTCGTTCATCCAATGCATTTGCTTATCTTGAGAGGACTCTTACATGAATTATATTGCATAAATATTTTATATCTTGCTCATTTACCGTAATTCCCCATGTATAAGCACCCCCCTTTGTATAAGCCCAACCCCTCAATTTTTGGACTGTGAAGTTTTGAAAAAAATATTTTATTAGAGAAACAAGTTATAAAGAAAGAAAATTTACAAAGAAACAAAATTCAAGATTCATAATACATGTAATCACTCTTACACTCATCATCATCACTGTCTTTTTGGGCTTGAAAATTTTGGAAAAAAGGGGTGGCTTATACATGGGGAAATACAGTAATTCATTTCTAGACCAAGTAACAGAATGTTTCATTTTGTGTTGTTCAGATTTATCCTTCTTTATTATTTTTTCGAGTATAGTTATTCTCAAAGTGTCGCCAAAAATTTAATAATTATTTCATTGTGAAAATATAAATTTTGGCTATGATTCCTTACATAATTTTATATTTATATTCTGGTCGTTCGCAAAAAAAAACCTCCAGGTTTCTAAGTGGGTTGGGACTAGCTCAAGTTTGAGAACAACTGTTCTGTTGCTTTTGTTTAACTTAGAAAAATTGCAGGATATACATTGGGGTTACAAACTAATACAAACGCCTCAGGTCACAAACAACAATTTGAAAATTTTTTTGTCTCTATTAAAGATCAGTGCTTCAGGCTGCAAAAGATGGAGACAGAGAGAGAAAGCAAGATTTGGCATAGGAGACAAATGATCTTGTACAGTACAAAAAAATGCCACTCGGTATTTTTAAAAATATGTATCTGGAAGTCAAAGGCAATGAATGACTTAAAGGATCTGGTTGAGGAATACAGTCGAGAGCTCACTACATATGAGCATGTGGATCTCTTCAAAATGAATATTTAAAGACAATCAAAGGAGAAGCAGTCCTTTGATGATGAAGAGCCAGTGATTGTTTCACATGCCACGGTTAAAGAAAGTGGGCAGACAAATTGAAAACTTCATTGTTTACTGCAAAGAGCCTAGAAACTCCTGAAACTAATTTTAATTTATTCTTATATTTATCTGTTTTTTCTTTCTCTTTATTCAAAAGTGACGTACGCATATTCTTTGCATTTTGTCAAGTCAACAACCAGATGTTAATAAAAAAAAAGATTCATTTTGAAATGGATCGGCCTAATTCCATTACTTTCAATGACTCGGGCACAAACTGAATTCTGGAACTAATTAAGTTAGTTACCCAAGGTACCACTGTACATCACTGTAATCTTTCGAGCTGAATTCTTTTCTAAGCGTAGGACACAGAACTATTCATTTGGCTCAGCTAGATTTGATTTATTACAATTCTTCTTTTACCTAGTGAAATTTTTCTTGTTACAGGCTTTCATTTATACACAAAAACACTAACAATGATATGGTCAACTGAATAACAGATAGAGTAAACATCCCTGCGCCATTCTGGAATGGTTTCAGCTTAACAGCTTGCGTCCGAGCATTCACCCACTCAGTGGCCAATTGATCCTCTCCTAACAATGCCAGAATGTTTTCTCTGATGTTTGAATTATACTCGTTCAGCCAGTCCACCTTAGAAAACAGACAAAATAAAAATATGAAAAAAAAAATCTCCATAAAACTTTATTTTGTTAATTAATTGTGTATGCTTTTAGACAAAAACTTTTTGTTTAATAAAATGGCAATACAAATATCATTGTTGAACACTTTAACTCTTTTATATTGATGTATAATTTTGGACATAACAACTAGTGGAGCAGAGCCCTTCAATTAAAAAGACTACAAAAGTTGAAAGGAAATGATAAAAGGCCATTGCACCTGTGCAGCGTTCATCAATGTGTAGTCAATAAGTATCGGTTCAAATGGTACCAATGTAACAGGCATAAACTGCAAGAAACGTTCATCAGCTGAAGTGAACTGTGAAGATAAGGGGAAATAACAGTGAAATGTGTTATACTGTCTTGATAAACACAGTTGCTGGCCCTTAGCTGCGTTTTCAACCAGAAATGCAATGCACAATTCCTTAAATTCGTATAATATTAAACATACAAAGATGTCCAGAAATAAAATAGTTTCTAGCCATTCAGAATATGTATGAGTAAACATAAATTGTGGACAGGATTAACGGAATGAAGTCATTTAACATTCATTTTTTTAAACATGCACATTTGTACACAATTGTTATCTTAAACTCCACATTTCATCCATCGTAACATACCTTTGGCGCAAATGGAACAATAGTCAAAATAGTCTCAAGTCGGATCCCGAAGCTTCCATCTTCATAGTAACCCGGTTCTGTGATAAGAAATTCGAGAATATTTTTTTCTACTCTAAATACTCATTTGGTATTCATAAACCCTTTTACCCACAACACTCTCTAACACTCAGAGCTGTTCTTAGGCTTTTTGGTTGTTACTATGGAAAGACTAAGAAAAGTGGGGGAGGGACCGCTTAGACATCCAAACCAGAGTGGATCTAATAACATCAGTTTCAGTGCTGCATTAAAGCTATTGTAGGCATAATCAGCCCCGTAGCGTGAAAATTTTAAAGCAGGGGCCAGGCATTCTACAGCAGTGGCCAGGCAATAGCGGGGGGGGGGGGGGGGGCAGGTAATACATTTTACTAGGTAGAACAAATAAGCAGAGGGGGCCAGACGAAACGCAGGAGTGGCCCGGCATCCCTTTCCCCCCCCCCCCGCACGCTACGGGCCTGGGCATAAGGCTTGTTACCGGAAAAAAACAGAAGGGTTGTGAACAAAATACATGAGAATGTCTATATAATATAAACCAGAGCCTAAGGACAGAGGCGTAGTGAGGGATGGGCAAGGGGGGCATCATGCCCCGGGTGCTACTCACAAAGGGGCGCCAAAAGGTAGATTTTACAAATAATATATGGTTTTTCGAATGGGGGGCGCTAAAAAGGGGACGCCCCCCCCCCCCCCCGCGTTTTTTCTGCCCCCCCCCCCCTGCTTCTGCTTATTTGTTCTACTTAGTAAAATATATTACCTGGCTCTCCTGCTATTGCCTGGCCCCTGCTGTAGAATGCCTGGCACCCTCCTGTAAAATTTTCACGCTACGGGGCTGCTTACGCCAAAAATAATGTACTGTGTTTAAACGTTTTATAGTGAAGATAATAAACACTAAGGTATTTCGCTAAGGCACTTGTTACGGGACCAAACGTGTGGTCTCTGTATTTTTTTTACCCGGGTACCAGCCGTAGATAATATTGCTCCACACCCTAACCCTATCCCTAACCCTAATCCTGAAAAAAAAAATAAAATGGATATATGTCATGTTCCTTATACCCTAATATAATGGTCACGTTTGGTCCCGTAACAAGTGCGTTTTGCTAAATAGCTTTCCTTTGAAAAGTATTTGGTAATTGTTAACAATTACCGGTTGTTAACAATTACCGGGAATTCATTCGGTCAATGCCAACTCACCGTCAGAGTAATACTGGTACGCTTTCAGTGGATGGTCATACTGTGATTTCCTAAAGTAGGATATACTTCCTGGACCTAGTTGTTATAATCGTTGGATGAATAGAAACAAAAATGTTTTAACGAGTTTACATGAATTCAATTAAGAGGACACATTGTAGTAACAAGTCGTTTTTAAGTGACATTTCGTCGTCAAACTATCGCGTCAAATATTTTGTTTAAATGAAACTAACCGCTGCGTTTGAAAAAATATTTAGGAAAAGCTAATCGCTGTAGATTTTTCATTTTGAGAAAACAAAAAAGGTTGATTAGTAGGTTACAAAGATTACTTTAAACTGTTTTGTTTCATTCAAAATTAGATAATAAACAGTTTTCAATTTTTCAAAGTGTTTTAATTTGATGCAACCGTTTTGTGTATGATAGCTGAGTGATTTTATTTTATAACAGACCTGAATGTTGTTTAAAACAACAAACCCTCACCTTCGTGGACACTCAGGTATGCACCGATACCGTGGCCCGTGCCGTGTTTATACACCAGACCAACGTCCCACAGCTGCCTACGGGCTGTGACGTCCATCTCTCTACCTGCAAGACAGGAGAACAGTTTAAAAAAAAAAGAAGAACGTGTTACTAAATTATAATGGGACGCATAGTGCCTGAGAGAGAGGGGAGAAAGAGAGGGAGAGAGGGGGGAAAGAGAAAGAGAGAGAGGGCAGAACCGGCAGAGAAAGAAAGAGAGAGAAGAGAGCGAGAGAGAGAGAGAGAGAGAGAGAGAGAGAGAGAGAGAGAGGGGGAAAGAGAGAGAGAGGGAGGGAGAGGGGGACAGATTAAGGGGATGAGGAGGCAGACCTGTAAATTAAATGGCAGTCTTGGGTGATTTGGGGTACATGCATAGAAAGAAATAAAAGGCCCCTTAAAAAAAAGAGAGAATTATAAATGAATCAAAATTAGCCTATTTGGGGCCCTTTAAAGGTTGGGATCAGGGGCGTGTGCCCGATGCGCCCGTCCTTAAATTCGCCTCTGGTTGACATGTATATCAGAGTAGCGAATAACTTATAAATCTATATTCGTTATTACTCATCTAGTAAGCGTCAGTTCTGTACATACAAAAATAACATTACTGTTAAATTAATGCAGAAAAATGACGCGTTAAAAAAAATCGACCAGAGGCGGCCCCAGCAATACGTGCCAGAGGTTGTGTGTGTGGGGGGGGGGTGTAGAAAGGAGGGGCAAAAGGGGGGAGGGGGGGTCGATCTATACATAACAATACTTTTTCTTTTTATTTGTGTTACACGAATCACCAGTTCTAGGACTATTTCGAAGTGACAGATAGACAACCTGACAATGAACACAACAAGGTGTGGCAATTCATCAACAAATAAGTCAGCCATACGTTTATTTACCCAGTAAACCCTCGGGCCATTTCATCAGAGCTAGATTGATGGCTGACATCAAAACTCTGGTATAACATTCCTGAAACAATGGAATACTTGACGTCAAAGTACAAAACATACAATTTATATATATATATATATATATATATATATATATATATATATTCCTCTTTATTTTTTTTTTAATAAAGCATTTAGCTATTAAATTATGTGTTTCACAAGCAAAAATAAATACAAATAAAATAAAAACCACATGTAACCTTTTGATAATCTGTGGGTGTACCGTAATGTACAGTTCTTGTCACATCTGTCGTGCCGTCTCTAGATAGGATAGAATGTTATTAGAGATGTAACTTATGAATACAGAATAAAGTAATAAACAAATGCTGATGCTACGGTACTTGCTCACAGATGGACTGTACACACGATACTCTCTTTCAGGTATACCAGTACACGGGCTCACCGTTCATTGCATTTGGTTGGACACTAAACATTTCGTAATACAAAGTTAGGGGGGGGGTCCCATGAAGGGCGAGGAGGTAATTTGCTTAAACTAACAGACCACACTCGGATAGGTTGACCACACAGAATAGACCGAATTGCATCCCCAGCCCACAAACAATAATCTGCAAAGTTGGACGGTCCATGAATAGACTTAGGGTGTCTTTATAGCGTCCCCCTTACCCGGTCCTTCTGTAGACGACATATATACACTTAGCGAGAACATTTCAAATGTTTCATATATGTTAATGTAAGGGCCTTTCAAATGTTTCCTATACTCGAATGTGAGAATCTTTCAAATGTTTCCTATACTCTAATGTGAGAATCTTTCAAATGTTTCCTATACTCTAATGTGAGAATCTTTCAAATGTTTCCTATACTCTAATATGAGAATCTTTCAAATGTTTCCTATACTCTAATGTGAGAATCTTTCAAATGTTTCCTATACTCTGATGTTAGAACCTTTCAAATGTTTCATATATTCTAATGTGAGAAACTTTTAAATGTTTCCTATACTCTACTATTAGGGCCTTTCAAATGAGTCCCAACTCTAAACATTTGTGAGACACAACAGGGAAGCCACCCTCTGGGGTAAAACACAACCAGGCTAACCTCTTGTGCGGGTGTGTGTGTGTGGGGGGTGGGAGGGAGGGGTTTAATACATTAATCTACAAAGTGGTATTGGTATCATTCCCCTCTTATTACTAGCGACTGAGGCTCGCGGGGCCTGGCAAAGGTTGTATAGCCAAGGTTGACCTTAATAATTGAGAGACTAAATCAGAAACAGTTCATTATCAACCCAGAATGCAATGCGCTGATATGCATAAAGGACAAGTCTAGACAGTGCATGAACGCAGGGCGACATTCTGCGAGAGGGTGTGATTGGAAGAAAAAATGATCCAATCCGCGTACAGCTCTATGTTTTACATACAGTAGGTGAAGTTGATTCCCTTACCTCTGCCAAAACGGCATCTTCAAAAACAAAAATATTAAAATTAAAAAAAAAAATGGTCACTCACAGATATTGACCACCCGAGTCCAGCAGAAATAAACTATTCCCTGTAATCACTTTGTCTGTGCTGTTTGACGGACGGTAGTGGATGATAGCTCCGTTACTTCCAAAGCCAGCAATAGTTTCAAAACTCAGTCCTCTGTTGTAGTTAAGTGCTCTGGAATTCAAAAAGTGATAAAAAAAACGATGTGTATTTTGAAAGAGGTCACTTAAAGATTTTGTCCACCCAAGTCCAGCAGAAATAAACTATTCCCTGTAATCACTTTGTCTGTAATCACTTTGTCTGTAATCATTTTGTCTGTAATCACTTTGTCTGTAATCATTTTGTCTGTAATCACTTTGTCTGTAATCACTTTGTCTGCAATCACTTTGTCTGTAATCACTTTTCAAAATAGATATTTTAAATTATATTTTTCTTTTTTTTTTTTTACGATGCTTGCCAGCGATATGGGCTGGCCATAAATAGAACGTCTTTAATAAAAATCACGTGAGGTTGAGAGAGTTTTCCATGACAGTATCTCTAAGGTCCCTCCCCACCCCTACAAACGATTTCAGGCCGTACCCCCCCCCCGCTCCCAAAGATAGGAGAACCTAATATTTTAAATTGCATTTCCTCCGCACCCCACCACCAGACCCGCAGAGAGGGGGCAGGGGGCAAATGCCCAGGGGCCCGGCGAGTTTTAGGTGCCCGTACTGAGCTGGCCAATCAACTTTTGGTAATATTATTATCAGCACGGAAGGCCCGTGACAGCCCTGCCCAGAAGCCCGAAATTTCTGTCGGTGGGCCTGCCCACCACCACCCAGTTGTAATCGATGCCTCTGCTGATCAGCGACATTGAGACAACACCGCCACCGTCAACACTAATCAAAACAAAGTAAAAGGTACCAGGAAGGCAGCCCCCCCCCCCCCCACACACACACCCATACAAAACAATAGCGACAACAACCGCGCACTCTACAATGACAATGATAATGTAGTTCTGTATGGGTAACCATAGAAACGCTATTGTTACTTGCGAATTGACTCACTTTCTCCTTTTCGCCAGCTCCTCTGATGCACTCACCTCCGTCCAGTATTGACCAGATTTTATCTGAGAAACCAAGTAAAATAAATCAATAAAAAAATATCTTCTTCTTCTTCCTTTGGCTCTATAGCCCATTAGAAAATATTGCATCTGAATATGACGACAATGGTTCCTTTTAAAAAAACAATATAAGGACATAATGTAAATGCATCAAACTGACTAAAACAAGCCAGTGCAGAACAAAAAAAACTTCAAACCAAACCTCTTTTTCCATAAATGCAAGAAACCTAATAAGAGCAGCCGAATCTCTGTTCTGTATAAAAGAAAAAAAAAAGAAATTAGTGTACAAAATGCAAAAAAAAAAAGAATAAACTTCATAAAAAAAATATTTTAACATGAAATCTACGTTGTTCTATTGATTAAATAAACCCCTGTTTTGATAGTAAATATATGACACCCTTGCCAAATTGGCAGCAAAAAAAAAAAATCTCCTAACATAATTTTTTTTTTTTACAAATATTACATCTAATAACAAAAGGTTCTGGCAAAGCAACAAATTACATTTCGAATTGTTTAATTTAGGCACTTTTTCCCCGATCCCTGATCAATAGAGTGTCATGGATGAAGAAAGTAAACTTTCAACATTTCCCAAGCATTAATAACTTTTCAAAATCACAATTGACTTACGTGAGAATTCTTCATTCCGTTTCTTTCTGTTGGATTTTTCATGGATTTATCAATAGCCAGAGGAGATATTTCAACTGTATAGTTTTTCTATTGTAAAACAAAAACAAAACAACAACCTATAAAGTTCTACAGTCGAGTTCTACACAAAAATACATACATCATTACAAGGGAAAAAACAACATAGACAGTCAGGGCTTGATTAAACCGTTTGGCAAATAAGGATACAGACTTTGGCCCAGAATATAATTACGCCCTTGTTTATTCGTTATGTGTTTTGTCATTTTTTGTTTACAATATTATGCCCAACAACCCTAAGACCGGCTTTGTACACAACAATTAACTTGGTATAATCGGCCCTTACAACCCCCCCCTGTTTATTTGTTAGGTTTGCTAGGAGACTATCGTTAACAGAAAATCGATATACTTACATCTTAGCGTGAAGGGACTTAAAGAAGACATTGTACTGTACATTATGTAGCCCTCGGGCAAATCGTTTTGTTGGGGGGGGGACCCCAACGACCAGGGCCGGATTGAACTGCGGGCGTAAGGCTTCCCCTGAGTACGGAAGACAGTCCCGCCCCTCTCCCCCCCCCCCCACAATCCGGACAAAGCACTTACTTTACACTTCCAATATTATAATCTCTGATTCTCTTTTGTGAAAGGGGTTCCCAAAAAATTGTTTCCGCATGGGGCCTCATCTGACCTACAGAACCAGTCTTACGAATTGCGCGGACAAATTTAAACGGATGCTTGCGAGGCCCCTCTTCTAATTTTTTTCTACAATAACAACTGTGACTATTAATGCTAAATGTACATTGCGGGGCCCCTGCCAGGTGCGGGGCCCAATTTGGAGCAATCGGTCAAATCGGCCTAAGGCCGACCCTGCTGATCTAAATCCACTTCTGGCCTACGACACCCATTCAGATGAATGAAATATAGATGACCAGGTGCCTAATTATTCTTGCACTCCCCCAACGTTCCAACGCTATTCTTCAGGGGGAGGGCTGCCAACTCTTTTTATTTAAGAGTCATCCAGAAAATATATGAAACATATATAGATTATACCAGAGGCGTACCTAGGGTGGGGGAAGGGGGTCCAAATTCGTAAGTTCCCCCCCGGGCCTCAGCCTTAGGGGGCCCCCAAATTTTTTTTACATACAATATTAAATACATTATCTCATGTCATGGTGTCGAATGTCAAAATGCAGGGGCCCCAGTGCCGGCTTTAGGTATAGGCGATATAGGCAGCTGCCTAGAGCGGCATTATTTCAAGGAGCGGCAAATTCCAGCAAAATAAAATCAAAAATATAAAAATTAATAATAAAATTAATGAATTTGAGAAAGTGTAGAATTAAATAAGATCACAAAATTGCTTAGAATGGTGACAACAAATAAGTCACGTGGATTAA
Source organism: Bulinus truncatus (assembly GCA_021962125.1). Classification (NCBI taxonomy): domain Eukaryota; kingdom Metazoa; phylum Mollusca; class Gastropoda; family Planorbidae; genus Bulinus; species Bulinus truncatus. Next base: position 3,003,380 of record JAGDYQ010000054.1, on the reverse strand, counting down.
CGTTCTATCTTAATTTATTACACCAATATTATGACATAACTATTTTCAAAATTATTTTCGTCTTTTGCATTTAACAAAATTTGATTCATATATAATGGAGGATCCTGCTAAATGGCCAGATATAAGTGATAATATTCGTTGTTTTCTTATTCAGCATATAAATCGTGAAGCGAAACTCTGGAAAGATGTATTAGAAAAAATAATATCTTTGGTCAGAGTACATGGAGTTCAAAATTTACCCCTGAGAGGGCAGTCTAATCGGTTCTATACATCTCATAATGGAAACTTTTTGAAATTTGTTAAAGTTATTGCAGACTTTGATCAGGTAATGAAAGAACATATAAGACGTTTTAAATCAGATGATATTCATGACCATTATTTAGGAAAAAAATATTCAGAATGAGATCATTCAACTGTTGAGTAAGGAGGTAAAACAGAAAGTGATAAATGATCTAAAATGCAAAATATTACGCTATAGTTCTCGATTGCACACCAGACGTCAGTCACAAAGAACAGATGACAATGATTGTTAGATTTGTTATAGCAAATTAATCGACAAATGACAAACCTTCAGAGGTTTCTATCAATGAACACTTCATTGGATTCGTAGAACTTGAAAAATCTACAGGTGCAAGTATGGTGGAAATTTTACTTAAAGAACTGTCAGATTCGGGCATTTGTCTATATGATATGAGGGGACAAGGCGACGATAACGGAGCGAACATGCGAGGAATACAAATAAGATCTCGACTAAGAAAGAGACAATTTGACTTTGAAGTTTCAGACGATCCAATTCTCAAACCAGAAATGAATTTCAGAGTAAATTTCTTTAACCAGATATTGGATACCGCAATTCAATCAGTTAATGATCGATTTATGCAGTTAACGTATCATAGCGATTTATTTGGATTTTTGTATGACAGTAAAAACTAGAGAAATGTGATAAAAGAAAGGTTTTCAAAGATTGCATGGACCTTCAATTAGCTTTAACATCTGAAAACGAAGATTCAGCAGACATTAATACAACAGAACTGTGCGATGAATTATTTGATTTATCAAGGAGAATTACAGAAATATCAGCCCTAGAGTTATATTAAACTATATATCTATGTGGAATGGGCTTGGTTGCCTAGAGTTATATTAGACTATCTATGTGGAATGGGCGTGGTTGCTTAGAGTTATATTAGACTATCTATGTGGAATGGGCGTGGTTGCCTAGAGTTATATTAGACTATCTATGTGGAATGGGCTTGGTTGCCTAGAGTTATATTAGACTTTCTGTGTGGAATGGGCGTGGTTTCTCTTTTTCCGAAAGTGTAAGTGGCACTGCGAATTTAGCTTACATTCCTGATAACAGTGGCGTATGCAGAGAGAAGCTTTTCGAAGCTCAAACTCATAAAAACATATCATCGTTCTACCATGTCTCAGCATCGTTTGGTTGGTTTTGCTACAATATTTATAGAGAAAACGATTGCAGAAGATTTGGATCTCACCAAGTAATTGAAGAGTTTGCCTCTGCAAAAGCTAAAAAAATCATATTTTTCTTGAATTCTCTTCAATCTTTTTAATGCTTAATAAACATGACATTTCATTTTTTTTTAAATTTTCATTACTTTTTTAACTTGGCAAAAAAAAAAAAAAAAAAACTTTCTAAAATACATTACATATACTTAAAGCTCTTTAACTTTTATAAAGTTGCCAAATTTTAAAAATTTGTTATGAAGAATGAAGACCAGTAATACAACTATAAATACATCATATTTTTATTTTCATAATTTGGATTTACTTCAAAATAAATAGCATTTATAGAGTTTTCTTAGAAAAATGAAACTAAAAAGGGCGGCATTTCTGTCCTTGCCTATATCACAAAAATGTCTAAGGCCGGCACTGAGGGGCCCCCAAAGAGGCCAAGTCCCCGGGCCCCCAAATTCCCAGGTTTGGCACTGGATTATACTAAATGTATAGCAAATAAAAATAAAAAATATATAAATGACAACATAAAATTATCCAGTTGTATTATATTTGATATCTGCATATCTCCACAAATATATAGATTTGAATAAAAAAATAAACCTAGATTGGCAGCACTGCTGGCTGAGGGGTTGGGGTCCTTGCTTTAAGATGACGCCTACCGTCCACTTTTCTAGAAAGAAAATCCTACCGACTGCTTGCCTGTTTGGTCTTTATGTTCGATATGGTTTTTAAAAGATTGAAAGTCTTATCAAACCTGTACAGCTAACAGTATCCCATAATTGGTCTGAGGTGTACCCAGATTTTTGTCGCATTGGCCAACTCCATTAAATCTCTCTCGACATTAGCTTGCACATAGCCTAGAATCTGGCAAGAAAACAAAAAAAAAAACAAATAAAGAAGGGGGAATTAATAAGAAAACCTGAAACATTCTATTGTATGGTTGGAAGAAACAGTAAACATTTAAGAAGGGAGACGTAAAAATAGTTAACATTCGGTTAGACTCGCTAGTCTACATCATTGTCATCATATAGTTAACAAGGATATAAACAAATGAAAACAAAAAAATACATATAGATCTTCATTTGAGTGACCATGATGGATTGGGGGCTAGATGAACCATACCAACCATTCCCCCACCCCATCCCCCAGTTATCAACACATACCTAGTCATATTGGTCCAAAAAATAAAAATGAAACAATATTGTTACAACTCTTTAAAAATTCTTGTTTATGGAATCAAAACAACACACAGGCCGGCGTGGGTTCAAAGAGTATTTACTAATATCTATCAACTTAAAAAACAACAACAACTGCAACATGGCCAATTTCTTCCGGCTTCCACGTCACTCCTCTCCACCACGTCATAGCGTTCAATATCTCTGTGCGCACCGGGGGGAAAGTCGTAACAATATAAAGAAATTAAGATGTTATAATGGTTTTAGAATCACTTTAAAAAGTCGAACAACACCATAACTTAGAAAGGCAATGAAGGCAAAACTTTCCAGTTAGTTTTCTAGGGCATACCAATCTGGATGATAAAACCTATTATTAATTACTAGTGGAAAAGCCTGCTGAAGCTGGCTGAAGGAAATCCGACAGAAGGGATAACAAAGAAATATAGGAAATACTACAATAGAAAAGAACATGTGGCCTTTATTGCCATGAACAGAATACGATAGGAACAGAAATAACAAAGAAACATGTGAAATACAACGCGTACACCGCACGATATGAAAACTACCTGAAGGAGACACACGGGTTAGACGATTATGTATTTAAGGATTAGTGAAATTAAAATAAAATACCAATGGAATGCCACCGTACATGACTATGTATCGTCTCCACGAAGTAAAAAAAAAATCTTATTTTACTTTTAAAAGCATTAGTCTTTCTTTTAGAATTAAAGGGGAGCTAATTACTTCCACACACGGTTCCGGTTGACCAGTGCACCTCCCCTTTTCATCTGTTGACAAATGTTGGTACAGTTTAGCGGTGGTCTCTGTGTCTGTGGGGACAGCCGTCAGTCTTCTTTCTTTATCCAGCAGATACAATCTGTAGTGATGGATAATAGCACGCGTTAACATTTCGTGTAGTGAGAATTCAGGGATTCACCGGCCACACTTTTGTTTCTACCTAGGACACTATTGAAAAAGACAGCAAATTAATATTGGTAACATTTCGGAATTTCAGACACAGATGTCTGTTACACAACAAGGTAGGGAGAGGGGTGACTCTGAAGCGATTTGGTTGTGAACCCGACCTGCATGCTGTAGGTTACAGGAGGGTTCAAATCCAAGCTAGTCCAGTCACCCACCGTGGTGCATCCATGGCCATTGCGCTCTCGTGTTATGAGAAAAGTACCACAACTACCGCCTCATCTTATCACCAGATTTAATAGAATTTAAAAACTGGGGGTCCTTTTAGGGGGTGACCTAGATATTTCTGTCCTCAATAACGATTCGGTACATATAGCCTCTACTTTTAACAAGGTAACTTCCAAATACTTTGTTTATTTATAAAAAAAAAATAAAACAAATAAATTAAACAGACAACTCGCCTGATTCTTGAGAGTTCAACAATGGAGTATGCCAGGAAGAAAGGGTTGAAGTCTATGTCGGAACCTCGGAGATTGAATAACCCTTGGGAATGATAAATACGTTCAAAAGGTTATAGGTTAAAGGTAATATACAATACTATTTCCAGCAACGAGTCAGACTTAAAAAAGTTTATTTAGGTTAAATATTAACCTGTGTTGAAAAACAAAAAATATTTTTAAGCTGAAATTTAATGTTAACTTATGTTTTGCACTTATCCATCCAGGAAAAAACAAACAATAATCTCTCACTTACAAACATTAATGGCTGGAAAATCTGGCCATTAAACTTACAGGCTATTTCATCCAGGGCTGTGACAGCGAACGCTCCGGCTCCACGAGATGTCAGATTGGCTCTCAAGTTCTTTATTTTGTCTTGCCAACTAACTCCTGCAGTTCGACAACGGAGGAGAAAAAAAATTGATGTTAATGAGAAATGTCTATTTAATTGATCATAGGTGACATCAGAATCAATGTTTTATATCATACCATCTACTTACTGACTTACCTTCTGTCTAATCTAACGATTGTTTTGTTTTAGCCTAAAGCATTTTTAACGATTTTGTAGTCAATACTTAACTCGCGTCCGGGCACAATACCTTTTTAATACCTTTTTAGTGCCCCCCCCCCATTTGAAAACCATATAATATTATATGTAAAATATACCTTTTGGCGCCCCTTTGTAAGTAGCGCCCGGGACATGATACCCCCCCCCTCGTTACGCCTCTGTTTGTGGTCATATAATTAGCGTGTACAACAGTGATGTAAAATGCTATAATAACATGCAATGATTCAGTATGCTACAGTAAGGTACAAAGATACAGGGATGTAAAATGCTATAATAACATGCAATGATTCAGTATGCTACAGTACCGTACAAAGATACAGGGATGTAAAATGCTATAATAACATGCAATGATTCAGTATGCTACAGTACCGTACAAAGATACAGGGATGTAAAATGCTAATTTAACGAAATCAAAACAGTGTCCTATCCCTTATGATCACTCATTGTTTGTTTATCGTATTGTTCCCCTCATGTTTATTAGGTGCTTGTGGCCTGGTGTTTTGTAAGGTCAAGCAATGTATTTATTCGAGTTATGAAATTGTGTCATACATTCACCTATGTTTCGGCGATAAATCACCCACGCAATAGCATTGACCTATAGTTTTTGGTGGGAAGCTGCCCACCCACGCATAATGCTGGCATGTCTAATAAAAGTGATAAAGACGGGAGTAGTTAAAGGAGGGGGTTCTAAAAAGGGGGTTCTAAAGGAGGTTCTGGAATGTTCCCAGAAGTAGGCAGCTGACCGGGAGCCCAAGTAATAAAAATAGTGTCAGAAAGGTTGTTAGAGAGTTCATGTAGTGGATAACTAGTTCATATGGAGTAGACACACACAGAGAGTAGTGTTAGAGAGTTCATGTAGTGGATAACTAGTTCATATGGAGTAGACACACACAGAGAGTAATGTTAGAGAGTTCATTTAGTGGATAACGAGTTCATATAGAGTAGACACACACACAGAGTAATGTATTCATAGATGTTATAGTAAGATGATGTTTATATGTGATCAATCTTTTGTTAATGTCCTCATTTGAATATTAATTATGACAGATGTTATCCATAATATTATTTTATATTGATAATATCTTCTAGATTATCATCTGTAAATATCACTTATTACACTGCATTTTGTTATTCTTATAAGGAGTTGTGTGGTGTTACTACAATTGGAACGCAAGTGGGATATGACAATCAGTAAATGTACAATGGTCCAATAATGAAACATTCTACAACCAGTTGCATAGATACTCATACAAGAACAGCCAGCGAGCAGAGAATGAATGACCTGCGAACTTCAGGTCCAGAGCATTAACTGGGTTACTAGGTCTCGGCGGCCTTCCTACTCTCCAGATGGCGTCCACTGGATCAGAGCTACCGTCCACCAGAGTGAGGACCGCTTTCTTGGGCCGTGACGTGAGTGATTTGTCCAAACTTTTGAAACTGTCTGTATTAATGAAAATGATATTTTTTTTGTGTACATCGATATATTACGACGCAAGAATCAAACAAAATTCAGCAATAGTTATCTATCAAACATTGGGGAAATAAAAGATATTCCTCGTGAAATGAAAATCTTATGAGCTAATACTATAAATTGTATATATCCAATTAACCAATACTTAGATATTGTTTATATCTAATGATCTAATACTTTTATATTGTTTATATGTAATGAACTAATACTCATATATATATATATATATATATATATATATATATATATATATATATATATATAATGATCTAAAATTTATATATTGTATATATCTAACGAGCTAATACTTAATATATATTAAGAAAGAGATTTATTTATTTTTTAATATTTTAGCAGTTACTGTTGGGTGATATCAAATACCTTCTGTGATGAGTGTTTTATCAACACCTATATTTTCTCCTTCGCTCTCCATCTCTGAATCCAGCCACTCAGCCAGAGTTGGTGTCCCAGGAATACCTTACAGAGACATGAACATGTTTTTTTTATGTTTGTCATGATTTTAAGTATATAATACTGTAAGATCTCGGTTTTCAACCGGTGGTAACGCGAACCCCTGGGGTCAAGGTACAGGGAATGCAGGGTTACGAACAATAAGTACATTTATAATTAGCAATGTCACGTTTGATGGGGTACTCACGGACATAGTTTCGCAACTTTTGGGGGGTACAGTTGAGAAAAACGTAGAGAACCGCTGCAGTAAGATGATGATGAGTAGCACCGGCGGCGGAACGAAATATTTTAAGGGGGGGCAAGCCAAAATTCAAGGGGGGGCTCCGCCCCCCCTTGAAAATTTAAGGAGGGGCAAGACAAAATATGACCGAAAGACAAATTTTACCCCCTTAATTCTAAAATAGAATATAGTAATTCTGTAGCAAGTATTTAATCGATATTATTAAAAAATAATATATTAAAAAAAATAAAAATGAACATTGAGCACTTCTGTCGTCAACTGATTCGTAATGTCAGTTTGTTTACAAATTTAATAGTGAAATTAGATCAGAAAATTACTGATAATTATCATGAATGATGATGAATATGAAACCGGAAACACATTCAACTAAACAGTAACCCTAGGTTCCACAAATCAAAGCTTCAACACAATAGAGTAGGTAATACATGTACATTAGACACTTTAAAAAACACCTCAAATCTATCTATCTATCTATCTATCTATCTATCTATCTATCTATCTATCTATCTATCTATCTATCTATCTATCTATCTATCTATCTATCTATCTATCTATCTATCTATCTATCTATCTATCTATCTATCTATCTATCTATCTATCTATCTATCTATCTATCTATCTATCTATCTATCTATCTATCTATCTATCTATCTAATCTATCTATCTATCTATTTATCTATCTATCTATCTATCTATCTATCTATCTATCTATCTATCTATCTATCTATCTATCTATCTATCTATCTATCTATCTATCTATCTATCTATCTATCTATCTATCTAATTTATCAAATCTATCTAATCTAATATATCTAATCTATCTATCTAATTTATCCAATCTATCTAATCTATCTATCTTATGGAGAGAAATAGGGAGCCATCATAGGCGGATAAAAAAGATAGACAGACAGACAGGCAGGCAGTCAGGTACTATTTGTAATCTAAGCCATCTGTCAGTCTACCCAATTACTGACCTGACTTCATAAGGCTCCAGTTGCAGTCCAAACTATTGTCTGCCTCCAGGAAGTATCTGCCGTCTGTCCACAGAGCAGCTTTATTCTTACTGATAACGGCGGTACCTAAAGACAGAAGAGCCAATAGTCAAAGTTGAATCTATGAATCTGTTGTCTTGTTGACTTTAAATGATGAAATGAATAAATCCAGTTGATCCATCCACCCATCTATCTAACTATCTGAAAATCCACCCATCTTTACATCTATTCATCTTAATACCCATTCATCCACCTATCCATCCACCCATTCCATTCATCCAACCATTCATCCACCCATCCATCCACCCACCCACCAATACACCAATCCATCTACCATTACTTGTTAAATATATAAAATACTAGTCAAAACATTAAAGGGATAAAGGTAAAAAAAACAGACTTGAAATATTTTTCTTTGAAGATTATAAAAGTCTATTAATATTCCCGTACATTCTACATGTGTAATTACTGCATTCCTTCAAAATATTTTCTTTTGCTTTGTTACACTCTGATAGTAAAGTTCCCTTAGCCCTAACGAGCCATCGGGGCAGATGAAGTGTATAATTCATCTGTTTTTATAACCTCAGCATATAAAGGGATTATGTGGTTAGTACAACGCCCAGCCGCCTGTATTTCCCCAACTTAAGTCAGGAACCCATCTAAAGCTGGGCGGACTTGTGGGACGACTTTTGCACCAAATTTCGCCTGGAAAAATTCCATGGGCCTCACGAGGATAGAACCCAGGACTCTCAGGTCGACAGTCGAGTATCTACACCACTCGGCCATCCGTCCCACGACACTCTAACACAACGGTAACCAATTGAATACGTTGCAGCTCTGTAACTTAATTTAAGGTATACATTTACTTTAGTAAATAAAAAAAAACCAACAACAGTCGGAATGTGACCTTATGCGTGACCCTATCCCTCGCCTTAAAACATCCATTTGTAACTCGACTCAATTATCATATTTACAACTCCATCTGTCATCATATAACAAACAAAAAAAAAAACAACAACATAAAAACAACTAACATTGTTTGAAGGGACAAAAAAAAAATCAAGGGCATGAACTTTAACCTTTGACCCTTGACCATTAAGCGTGAAACATTTTCTCGAGCGTATTCATAATGAACCAGCATGGCTAATTAAACCACTGCATGCTAGGACATCTCATTGACCAAAATTATTTGACATTCCGCGGTCGGTAATTGAAATAATACATTTTTATCGTCTCGGTTTTGTTTATGTGAGGTTTATGCAGAGGCGTATTTAGCTCGTTGGGGGGGGGCGCAGAAAAAAATCATTGATAAGATACTGGTGTGAAGTGAAGGCGAAAGCAGTTCAACCCGCCTCTAGGAATACTCACGTCTTTATACTTTATGCTTTAAAAAAAAAATGTTAAATGACAGCAGCAGCATGGCCTGCCATAAGCCGATTGGTCAGAAAAGTCACATGATACTGGTTTCGCACAGAATTGGGCACCGCGCTAATTTTAAATAATCTCCCCTTGTAAAGCGTTCAAAAAAAATAGCAGTAAGACATTATGATACTAGATGGGCCGCATCTAAATTGTTCCCAATCGTGTTCCCGCATCTCTTAAAAGGCCTGTCCCGCAAGTTAGTTTCCACCCCTACCCCCCACCCTCAACGAACATTACGTAATGTAAATCATATTATTCTAAACCCTCACCTGCTGATCCTCCAAATCCAGAGATGTATTCTCGTCTTTTATCATAATCTGACGGGTACTCGCTCTGTGGGGGGATGTTTAAAACAAAGGTCAGTCGTAATGTGAGCAGGTATTCATAGTCCGTCAACAAACAAACAAACAGATAAAACAATACACAAGTAAACCAAGACATGACCTATGTATGTAAGTCAAGGTTGGGGGGGGGGGTGCAAAGAATGAAAGTGGGCTGTTCTTAGACCTTTTTTTTGGGGGGGGGAGGGGGGAGGCAAAAGTACCTTTCTGGGCCCTCGTATCACCGAATAGGTCGTATAATAGAAAAAAAAATCTTGATGAAACCTATTCGGCATGAGGGGGGGGGGGCGTAGGGGTTTTGTTTAGTTGGCCTACCCATTAGAAACGACCCTGAGAGTCGGTTACCTCAACACAATTCATAAACACTTGTAAGTGTGTGTGTATATATATCATACATGAATGTACACTTGTAAGTGTGGGTATATATATATCATACATGAATGTACACTTGTAAGTGTGTGTATATATATATCATACATGAATGTACACTTGTAAGTGTGTGTATATATATATCATACATGAATGTACACTTGTAAGTGTGTGTATATATATATCATACATGAATGTACACTTGTAAGTGTGTGTATATATATATCATACATGAATGTACACTTGTAAGTGTGTGTATATATATCATACATGAATGTACACTTGTAAGTGTGTGTGTGTATATATCATACATGAATGTAGACTTGTAAGTGTGTGTGTGTATATATCATACATGAATGTACACTTGTAAGTGTGTGTGTATATCATACATGAATGTTAAATAATGAGAAAACTAACAAAATGAATAGCAAAGTAATAATACCATGTACCATATCCAGTGTTTATACGATTAGCATATTTTTCAGCAAAAGGTCAACTGGTTCAGTAGTGTAGTGGTCATCACGCTCGCCTCACACGCGAGAGGTCCTGGGTCCCAGCTGAACCATATATTTTTATTGCCAAAAATATCACTAATTTTTGTCAAATCTAATGGATATGGCTCACCAACTAAATAAACTTTTCTTATATCCCATCTATACGTCATAATAACAACATCAAGTGTTTAACGCTTGAAAAATTCACAGCTTGTAACAATGAGGAAAACACAACGCAGCAACACATTCAAATCAAAACCATTGTCAACGGAAGCATTTCTTTTTTTTTTTTAAATCAACTATATTGTTTTATAGATGGGTACATTTAATTGTCTTTTAATTGTCGATAGTAGCTGCGTAACATACTACAGTATGGTCAAAATACGGTCACCTCCTGCTTAAGGTTGTTCCGCTGGGCATGAGACATGACCGGAACAGAAAGACAACAGTTGGAGACTCATCATTGGATAGCGTCATCATTTGAAGCACATGCATGATCTATCATTTGAGAGCCTCAGAATCACATATTAAGCTGCCTACCAGTAGCTGAGGTTAATGGATCTGTAAAATAAAATAACCCAGCCTAATAACCCCTAGATAGATCAACTGAGCCATTAATGGAGCCGCATATGGAGCAGTATTGAGGTCTCACTATCATTCCTCAACTTCATTAATTTGTTGAAAGCCCAAACTAAAACAACACTAAAACAGACAAAAGGGTAGTCTACGTTTTTTGTTCAGCTGCTGAGAATCCGATTACATCAATATAAACCAATTCATCGCAGCACACTTACATTATGAACGTCTCCAGAAAAGACAATGAAAGCTGACAGACTCTTGGAGTTGACTCGTATTCCAGCCATAGCAGTCCTGAAAGCCACAAGTCTGTCTGTGGTGTTTACCCGGGTAGCTATGGGAATCTGAATGGGATGAAAACATTTAAAGTTTAGAATTAATGAGCCCTAATAAATCAAGAGTAGCCTTTTGATTGGTCAATTAACGAAGTATTCATAGTTTGTATCCATACAAAAGTGCTGTTAAAAAAGTAACCCAGCCATTTATTCATCTACCTAACTACTTGCTTGTGAGCCTATCTATCTATCTATCTATCTATCTATCTATCTATCTATCTATCTATCTATCTATCTATCTATCTATCTATCTATCTATCTATCTATCTATCTATCTATCTATCTATCTATCTATCTATCTATCTATCTATCTATCTATCTATCTATCTATCTATCTATCTATCTATCTATCTATCTATCTATCTATCTATCTATCTATCTATCTATCTATCTATCTATCTATCTATCTATCTATCTATCTATCTATCTATCTATCTATCTATCTATCTATCTATCTAATCTATCTATCTATCTATTTATCTATCTATCTATCTATCTATCTATCTATCTATCTATCTATCTATCTATCTATCTATCTATCTATCTATCTATCTATCTATCTATCTATCTATCTATCTAATTTATCAAATCTATCTAATCTAATATATCTAATCTATCTATCTAATTTATCCAATCTATCTAATCTATCTATCTCTATCTATCTATCTATCTATCTATCTATCTATCTATCTAGTCAGTCTATCTGTTTGTTTATGCTATTCACTTTACCAATCCAGTACTGTAATTTACAACGTTTTCTACTTTAATCATTAAATTTATTGATTACAACCACATTTTTAACCGGACTGCAAAAATAACGATTTCCCCTCAGGCATGAGTTAATTTAAAATCTCGAACCCTGTATACAGCATCGTTGTGTAATACTAGTGCATGGTCAGTGTGTAATACTAGTGTCTGGTCAGTGTGTAATACTAGTGTCTGGCCAGTGTGTAACACTAGTTTCTGGCTAGTGTGTAATACTAGTGTCCGGTCAGTGTATAATACTAGTGTCTGGTCAGTGTGTAATACTAGTGTCTGGCCTGTGTGTAATACTATTGTCTGGCTAGTGTGTAATACTAGTGTCTGGCCAGTGTGTAATACTAGTGTCTGGTCAGTGTGTAATACTATTGTCTGGCTAGTGTGTAATACTAGTGTCTGGCCAGTGTGTAATACTAGTGTCTGGTCAGTGTGTAATACTAGTGTCTGGTCAGTGTGTAATACTAGTGTCTGGCTAGTGTGTAATACTAGTGTCTGGTCAGTGTATAATACTAGTGTCTGGTCAGTGTGTAATACTAGTGTCTGGTCAGTGTGTAATACTAGTGTCTGGTCAGTGTGTAATACTAGTGTCTGGTTAGTGTTTAATACTAGTGTCTGGCTAGTGTGTAATACTAGTGTCTGGCTAGTGTGTAATACTAGTGTCTGGTCAGTGTGTAATACTAGTGTCTGGCTAGTGTGTACTACTAGTGTCTGGTCAGTGTGTAATACTAGTGTCTGGCTAGTGTAATACTAGTGTCTGGTCAGTGTGTAATACTAGTGTCTGGTCAGAGTGTAATACTAGTGTCTGGCCTGTGGGTAATACTATTGTCTGGCTAGTGTGTAATACTAGTGTCTGGTCAGTGTGTAATACTAGTTTCTGGCCAGTATGTAATACTAGTGTCTGGTCAGTGTGTAATTCTAGTGTCTGGTCAGTGTGTAATTCTAGTGTCTGGTCAGTGTGTAATTCTAGTGTCTGGTCAGTGTATAATTCTAGTGTCTGGTCAGTGTGTAATACTTAGTGTCTGGTCAGTGTGTAATACTAGTGTCTGGCTAGTGTGTAATACTAGTGTCTGGCTAGTGTGTAATACTAGTGTCTGGTCAGTGTGTAATACTAGTTTCTGGCCAGTGTGTAATACTAGTTTCTGGCTAGTGTGTAATACTAGTTTCTGGCTAGTGTGTAATACTAGTGTCTGGCTAGTGTGTAATACTAGTGTCTGGCTAGTGTGTAATACTAGTGTCTGGTCAGTGTGTAATACTAGTGTCTGGCTAGTGTAATACTAGTGTCTGGCCAGTGTGTAATACCAGTGTCTGGTCAGTGTGTAATACTAGTGTCTTGTCAGTGTGTAATACTAGTGTCTGGCTAGTGTGTATAACTAGTGTCTGGTCAGTGTGTAATACTAGTGTCTGGCTGAGTGTGTAATACTAGTGTCTGGCTAGTGTGTAATACTAGTGTCTGGTCAGTGTGTAATACTAGTGTCTGGTCAGTGTGTGATACTAGTGTCTGGTCAGAGTGTAATACTAGTTTCTGGCTAGTGTGTAATACTAGTTTTCTGGCTAGTGTGTAGTACTAGTGACTGGCTAGGTGTGTAATACTAGTGTCTGGCTAGTGTGTAATACTAGTGTCTGGTCAGTGTGTAATACTAGTGTCTGGCTAGTGTGTAATACTAGTGTCTGGCCAGTGTGTAATACCAGTAAGTCTGGTCAGTGTGTAATACTAGTGTCTTGTCAGTGTGTAATACTAGTGTCTGGCTAGTGTGTAATACTAGTGTCTGGTCAGTGTGTAATACTAGTGTCTGGCTAGTGTGTAATACTAGTGTCTGGCCTGTGGGTAATACTATTGTCTGGCTAGTGTGTAATACTAGTGTCTGGTCAGTGTGTAATACTAGTTTCTGGCCAGTATGTAATACTAGTGTCTGGTCAGTGTGTAATTCTAGTGTCTGGTCAGTGTGTAATTCTAGTGTCTGGTC
>JAGDYQ010000054.1:2949311-2986811 GCA_021962125.1 Bulinus truncatus | reverse complement strand
ACTTCACTGACTCGATTGACTCAATTCTCTCCTTTCTCAACTGAACATCGTCTTTATATAGTTTCCTTCCATCCATCTCGAACATTCCACATCGCTCTGTCTCTCACTCATTTAGTCAATACAATTTGCAAATAAACAACATATTTATTTTCTATAAATATCTAGAATAATAAACAACATATTTATTTTCTATAGACATCTCGAATCTTGACCCCATGACCACATGTTGACCTGGTTGGCCAAGCTCCAAAGATACACACACACCTGTGTGCGTAGTACTCATAACTATACCATGACACGAAGGGTCAGATGATAAAGGACACACTATCGGTTAGGTGATCCTATTAAAATCTCTATCCAATGCTATCTATAGTCAATGTCTACCAAATGCTGTAATCAATGTCTACCTAATGATATAGTCATTCAAAGTCTATCTAATGTTGTAATGCGTGTGAAACATGTCAACTGTTTTGCCGTTCTACCCACATAATGCACGAACCCTAACTAAAAAAAAAATAAGATTGAAAAAAAAATTGCTTATAAATTCACGTAGTTGGCAGGAAAACAAGGTCGTCCGTCAGACACTTACGCCATTAGGTCCACACTGAGTTCTTCCAATGACCAGACCAGCGGCTGATGACCTGCACAGCAGGACTGAAAAATGTGAAGCAAATCAACACACAATAAGCCATAAACAGGACAAATAATCTACACCCAATGAATAATAAAAATAAAATGCAAAAAATATACACACACAATTACAATATTTGTATCAACAAAAAATCTCAACAGCAGCTGGTTTAAAATGTAAAAAAAAAAAAAGATTTTGCATATATTTGTAAGAACAGTAAAGCTCCCTTTTAACCCTAAAGGGCCTTCTGTGTAGACGAGGCGTTGAATTCATCTGATTCTTTAATCTCGGCATATATAGGGATTGTGTGGCTAGCACAACATCCAGCGCCCAGCCGCCTTTAAAGTCAAGCTCCCATTTAAAGCTGGGTATTGAACTTGAACCAACTTACGCTAGGTCTAAAAGGTGTTAGCTGTCAGACCGAAGAATACCACCTGAGCCGTACATAGGTTTTTTTTAGGGGGCCCAATGTAGAAACGTTGTTTATTTTAGTGATGGGGTAGTCAGGGCCATTTTAAGGTCATCGTAGGCCCTGGGCACTTTCAAAGTCGTAGGCCCTCCCCGACTTCATTTTAAATATTTTTCAAGAATGCACCCACACTTCTTTGCTATTTGAAATCTAAACGTTTGATGACGTCAAATGTGACTTTGCTAAGACAAAGAGCCGAAAAGTTAACACACTGTAATTTACAGATCTGCAGCTTGACGTGCTCATCTCACACGGTTATATATAGTTACTTTATTTCAAATATTATTAAATTATATTGGCATTCTAAACTTGTTTTCACTTTATGTTCTGGCTTTCGCAGGCCCTTGAAAAGTCCGTAGGCCCTAGGCACAGTGCCTACTGTGTCTAGTTAAAAAAGCGGCCCTGGGGGTAGTGTTTAGGCAAAGGCACTTTCCTGTGGCCCTGATGTCTCCATACTCATTATATTCTTCGGAATATTTTTTTGGAACATAAATGCGTACTAGTTTGTGATTTAAGTTTATTCTAAATTTATATGAACAGAACGGACACGAATGTATACATGTTACACACACACCGTTGCCAGTTTTGGGTCCCGAGGCGGTTGACTAGCTGGCCTACGCCTAGCAGCCACTCTGTACTTCACAAGGTTCAAATCAGCGGTAGGAAGTGGTTGGATGCGTCGGCACCATTCAAGTTGATGTCACAGAGCAATAGACTTCTAGAGATATTCGAGTGGAGGGGGTGTGGTGGAGGTGTAAAAGGGTTTGGTGGGGGGGGGGCGTAAAGTCTTCATAGCATTAGATTTATTTGAAATTATTACTTGTAAAGGGGGGGGGGCGCACCCTGTTTAAAGTGGAAGCAAATGTTTTTAGGTGCCGAAACTCTATCAGCTTTGTTTCTGTTTACCCACGCACAAATATATGATGCTGTTTTTTTTTTAAAGCAAAGAGAACAAATCTATTATTATAAAGTAACGGGGAATAATGTCTGAGATATAAATACACATAAAAAAAGCGTAACGCTTTTTTTTTTCAGCTACAGCATTTGTTATAATCACAATATTGTGATAATTTGTCACTAAACATTGCACATTTAATGTGCATTTATTTGAGCAATACAATGGCATTTTGTAGAACAATGACATTTTCGTATAAGCGAAATGCAAACATCTTTCACACAACGTTTTCTTGGTTGGGGAGGTGGGGGTTGGGGGGAGCATCTTTAGAAATTGACAGCTACGCAGCTGCTTATGGACCTCAACTAGCATTGGGCGGGGTAGGGAGATGGGTGGCTCAGTGCATGCACCCATCGTTTCGAGGAAAACTATGAAGGGGGGGATGGCTATGATAAACTGGCCTTGAACGTATCCCAGTCGTTTCTAAGTGTGTGTGCCCCTTCTCTCTCTCTCTCTCTCTCTCTCTCTCTCTCTCTCTCTCACACACACACACATAGACAGATGCACGTGAAAACACATGTAAAACCTCAGACGAGCAGTAAAGAGAAATGCATGTTAGATCAAAATACTGAACAAGGTGCTAATCTTTTCAATGTATTTATATGGCCGGCACTATTACTGTTTCTTCAATATATTGAAGCTGGCACATAACATATTTAGGGGCCCTAAGAAAATGGTGCCTGCCAGGAGGGCCCTCTTGGCACCAGATTATATAGAAAATAATACAGACAAAGGCCCCTTAGGCAGTGAGGTGTGGTGGTGTCATGGGTTGTGACTAATCTGTCGAAACCGTCCCCTTTATTCCAACCCTTGACTTAATAGTATTAATAACATTTAGACGTATATTATACCATGTATTGTAATAATATACGTTCCCGTTCTCAAGTTCTCCACCCTTTTTACCCCACCCCCGTAATTGCGTCATCGGCCAGGTGGTCAGCGGAACGGGGAAGAATAACTCTTCTCGGTGAACGGGGCAGCGGTTGACAGAAACACGTTACATTCCTCGTGGGATTCTCCCTGATCACTCGGCCCTGGTCAACTGCCGACAAAGGGATTGATGTCTAGTTACTCCTGTTTGTCGGTATGACGTACTTCTCCCCCCTACCCATCTAGGCTCCACCCCCTGATTTGAAAGAAACAGATAATATAATTGATTGGCTAGGGGTCACGTGGAAGAAAGTGTTTGAGTAATGTAAGATAGATTCATATACATTCGACCGACAAGCCGGGTCGGAGCTAGTCGCAATTGGACTGAGTGATAGCGAGTCGATCGTTGTGTCTCTGAGAGAGAGAGAGAGAGACAGAGAGAGAGAGAGACAGAGAGAGAGAAGGGTTATCTAACGAGAGAACGTCCCTTTGATTCTATTCATTGATACTGGATTAATCTTTGGCATTTTTGGATTACTTTTGCTTATGATTTTAAAGACCACCAGATCTCTGTTACGGACTGGTGTCTCTGTAAATAAATATATTTTGTCGCTGTACACACTTGTTGAATTGATCCTCGTCACTTGTTATACGTTTAATTATTGGTGAGACTGTGTGTGGTAGAAACACAAATACAAATACGAGTCATCATTGAGTCAGCCCTCATACTCTTAGCAACAAGCCAAGGATACCCTCAAAGGGGTCCTCAACATCTGAGAGGCTCGTTTCGGGATCGAACCTTCACCTGAAGTAGTATTCTGCAATAACCAGGCGGGGCCGAAGCTGATTCAACTATAGACTCGGGGGGGCTTAATCTCTGCCACAATTCTCCAGCAGGCCAGTTCTTCATCAGACTCGGCCGGTTTAAAACGTGAGTAATAAACGCTACGTGTACTCACGTGCATCGTCAGACAGAAAACCAGAAGTCCACAATTTTTCAGTAGGCCAGTCATTCATCGGACTCGGCCGTTTTGAAACGGGAGCAGTAAGTGCCACGCTTACTCACATCGTCCGACTGAAAGTACAGACGAAGTCAACAAGACAGTTAAGGGAAAAGCCGGACGGTTCGGCGAATAGATAACATTTAGACTTTAGACTTTATGCATGTGTGTAAGATTGTGTACGGTGGAAGCTATTTCGTATTCTGTTGAAAGGAGGGAGGAAGCGTCAAGGTAAGCCATTTTAATACACTTCTTTTGATTGTGACCATTTGTGAGTGCTCTGACCAGTGTGTTAAGCTGCACGGCGAGCTTTATCTGGGTTAACCGTTACTCATTTTAGGCTCGTATTAACGTCACCAACCATGAAGTCTATGGAGGAGTACGTACAGTACTTCATAGGCTTGGGGTGCGATGTTAATACGGCCATAAAACACGCTAAATGCGAAAGGGATAGAGAGGTGGAAGAGGCTAGGCTAGAACGGGAAACAGAAGCTGAACGCGCTAAGAATGAAAGAGAGGTGGAGTTAGCTAGACTTGAAAGGGAAGCAGAAGCTGAACGCGCTAAGAATGAAAGAGAGGTGGAGTTAGCTAGACTTGAAAGGGAAGCAGAAGCCGAACGCGCTAAGAATGAAAGAGCTAAAGAGGTGGAGTTAGCTAGACTTGAAAGGGAAGCGGAAGCCGAACGCGCTAAGAATGAAAGAGCTAAAGAGGTGGAGTTAGCTAGACTTGAAAGGGAAGCAGAAGTTGAACGCGCAAAACACGACAGAGAGGTTGAGTTAGCTAGAATAGCTGCCGAGCAGGAGGCAGCTAAATTAGCATCTGAGGAGAGGGTGGCCCTAGCACGGTTAGAGAGGGAAGGGGGGCCGGCAAGCCCAACCCCAAGCAGTCAGTCAACGACATCCTCCAAACAAAAAACTCCCCAAACTTGCCGAGACGGATAACACAGACGCCTACATCCGTAGATTTGAACGATACGCTCTGTCCGCGGGTTGGGAGAGACATGAGTGGGCCCCCTGCTTGACATCACTACTCACGGGACGGGCCCTGACGACAGCTACCCGCTTGACGGCTGACGAGTCAAAGGACTTTGACTCACTGAAGGCTGCCCTCCTAAAGTCATACGACTATACGGAGGAAAGCTTTAGACGGAAGTTTAGGGGGGCCCTTTAGAAAGAGGGGAGACCTACCCCCTATTTGGTGCACGTCTAGCTGACCTCCTGACGAGGTGGGTTGAGCTCAGTGGGACAGAGCCGATCTTTGATGGCCTAATGGACCTCCTGCTCAGGGAGCAGTTGATGAACGAGGTCCCTAGTGGGTTGCAGGTATTCCTAAAAGAGCGTAAGCCAGGGACATGGGACGAAATGCTCGCTCTGGCTGAGAATTACAGGGAAGCTCGCCATGGCAAGGGCCGCGAGTCTTCCTCAAGCAGGGAAGGAGAGGCGGTTGAGGCCGAAAGGGCCCCAACAAGCGAGGTAGATGATAGGAGAGAGGCTCCTAAAGATAGGATGAGGGCCCCAGTAAACGGGAACCGGGTGTTTAGTCACCCGACCAATGCTAAGTCGGTGTGCTATACGTGCGGGGCCCCAGGGCACCGCTCAGTTTCATGTAAGCTACAGAGAAATGCGCCCCTTGCTAGAGGGGTAGGGCCCATACCTATGGGGGCAGTAGTGGAAGTAGGAGCAGGGGAGAAAAACCTACCAGTGATAGAGGGCCGCGTAAATGGCCTCAATGTTAAGGTCCTAAGGGACTCCGGTTGTTCAGGGGCCGCCGTGAAGGAGTCCCTGATAGGAGAGGGGGCGATGACGGGTCGCTGGGCCCAATACAAATTGGGGCTCTAAGTTGAAGGGTGAAACTAGGGGGAAGGTAGAAGGGCATAAGGGCTCATGGTGTGACAGACGGAGCAGGGGAGGTAGACAGACACCGACCCCGACGGTGGTAAAACCACGGACGCACGATTCTAGTAGAGACGGTGATATGACGGGACGGATAACTCCTCAGGTTTGTCCCGGTCAGAGTAGATCGATTTTTAGACACCCCCTAGGGCCACCAAACATGTCACCTCAGAAGAGGGGCCACCTCGGAGACGATCCCTTTCTCCTGAAAGACTGTTTACAACACGACCCGCGAGTAGAAGTAGGCGCGGTAAAGCCGAGAGTGTAAACCATGAACTACGCGTAAACCACGGAGACTTTCACAATGGGGGGGGGGGGGAGTCGGGCCGTAATAAAGCTAGGCTATATATCTCCCCGTGCAAACGGGACATGTTGTGCTTGGGGGCAGATCTGATTAGTCGGTGCCCAACAAACCTCGTCGACATCTACATGTCGGTCTGAGCTCACTCACAAAGGGCCACTCTTAGAGAGGTTATTGGATGGCTTGCCGATAGTGAGCGAATCTCGTGAGATTGCAGTTATGTCAATTGTTATATTAATTTATGCATGGTTTCCTCTCTATTACAGGTTTAATGTTGTAACGCTGTTGTATCTATCAATGTAAGTCATCCCTTCAACGGGAGACTATCTTGCTTACCCTATTTCGTATCCAGTAATCGCCTATGTAGGCTTACTGATACAATTAATTTTGTTTAAAGTGCCACCTTTCGGAAGAAAGAGTGTTCACTATTTTTTTTTTATCTCTGGACCAACTTGTTTTGGCCAGACCTTATGTCCAGCTGGCACCATCATGCTATACGCCGTTGTAATTGTTCTGTTTCATTTTTGGGTTGTTTAAATATGTATGTTTTACCCCCTCCAGTTGTTTTGGGCATTTTTATATAAAGATAGTTACAGGGTGATAAAGCACATATGCTTATGTATAACCCCGGGTTAATTCGCCCTTTGTTCTAGTCCTAACGTATGGAAAGGACTCGATTCTTTTATAATTTGTTTTATATTATGTAATGGCCTCACCCTACTACGGTGTCGTCACCCCTATGGTTTCGAGTAAGGTGGGGGTGATGTCAAGGGTTGTGACTAATCTGTCGAAACCGTCCCCTTTATTCCAACCCTTGACTTAATAGTATTAATAACATTTAGACGTATATTATACCATGTATTGTAATATACGTTCCCGTTCTCAAGTTCTCCACCCTTTTTACCCCACCCCCGTAATTGCGTCATCGGCCAGGTGGTCAGCGGTGAACGGGGCAGCGGTTGACAGAAACACGTTACATTCCTCGCGGGATTCTCCCTGATCTCCCTGATCACTCGGCCCTGGTCAACTGCCGACAAAGGGATGGATGTCTAGTTACTCCTGTTTGTCGGTATGACGTACTTCTCCCCCCCCCATCTAGGCTCCACCCCCTGATTTGAAAGAAAAAGATAATATAATTGATTGGCTAGGGGTCATGTGGAAGAAAGTGTTTGAGTAATGTAAGATAGATTCATAGACATTCGACCGGTGAGCCGGGTCGGAGCTAGTCGCAATTGGACTGAGTGATAGCGAGTCGATCGTTGTGTCTCTGAGAGAGAGAGAGAGAGAGAGAGAGAGAGAGAGAGAGAGAGAGAGAGAGAAGGGTGATCTATCGAGAGAACGTCCCTTTGATTCTATTCATTGATACTGGATTAATCTTTGGCATTTTTGGATTACTTTTGCTTATGATTTTAAAGACCTCTGTTACGGACTGGTGTCTCTGTAAATAAATATATTTTGTCGCTGTACACACTTGTTGAATTGATTTGTCATATTGCTTAGTTCATATGTTGAGAAAGAGTAAATAATTAGCCAGTAAGTCATTAGCCAGCAATTCGATAGCCAGTAAGTCAGTAGCAAGTAAGTCAGTAGTCAGTAAGATTGTAGCCAGTAATTCATTAGCCAGTAAGTCAGTAATCAGTAAGTCATTAGCAAGTAGCCTAGATTAGTAGCGACCTACAGATTCTGACAGCCAATTAAACAAATTAAAAACATTTATAGAAGTTTAAATTGATCAACAAAATGTATGCTAAAATAAAGACATTTACAGAGTTTAAATTAATCAACAAAATGTATGCGAAAAATAAATGAAAATTAAAGCATTTTATTTATTTCTTATTTTTGACTGAATTTATAACTATGTCCATTTTAAAACGGTAAATATTAACCAAAAGTAAGGCATAGACATATTAATTAATTATAACAACTAAATTTTTTCATGACAGTAACTGAAGAATAATGATAACTTTGATAAACCATTGCTAATACATGTATTAGTTTAGATTTTATAGATTAAATAGCATAATGTTAGGGAAATAATGACTCGATATTTGTAGTGATTGAATATGAAATTCAACCCAGATCATAAACTAGAGACATTCCAATAAGCATGCACATATGTATAGATATTCCAATAAACATGCAATATGTTGAGATATTCCAATAAACATGCACATATGTTAAGACATTCCAATAAACATGCACATATGTAGAGACATTTTCCACGTTATAAATATGTATTTTAAGAAATGGGGGATGACATAATTATCTGGAGGGGTTGACATAATTATCTGGAGGTGACATAATTATCTGGAGGGGGTGACATAATTATCTGGAGGGGGTGACATAATTATCTGGAGGGGTGACATAATTATCTGGAGGAGTGACATAATTATCTGGAGGGGTGACATAATTATCTGGAGGGGATGACATAATTATCTGGAGGGGTTGACATAATTATCTGGGGGATGACATTATTATCTGGAGGGGTGACATAATTATTTGGAGGTGGTGACATAATTATCTTGGGGGTGACATAATTATTTGGAGGGGTGAAATAATTATCTGGAGGGACAACATAATTATCTAAAGGGTGAAAAAATTATCTGGTGGATGACATTATTATCTGGAGGGGTGATATAATTACCTGGAGGGGTGACATAATTATCTGGGGTGACATAATTATCCCAGATAATTATGTCATCCCCCCAGATAATTATTTCACCCTCCAGATAATTATGTCACCCCCTCAAATAATTATGTCACCCCAGATAATTATGTCACCCCAAGATAATTATGTCATCCCCCCATTTCTTATAATACATATTTATAACGTGGAAAATATACACAAATTCCCCCCCAATATAACAGACTCCCAGACCACCACCTCCCCCAATATAACAGACTCCAGGACCACCACCTTCCCCAATATAACAGATTCCCCGACCACCGCCTCCACCAATATAACAGAATCCCGGACCACCGCCTCCCTGGCCTAACTAGAATCCCGGACCACCGACTCCCCCAATATAACAGAATCCCGGACCACCGCCTCCCCAAATATAACATAATAATGGACCACCGCCTCCCAAATATGACATAATAATGGACCACCGCCTTCCAATAGTAAAAGAAGAGAGGATGATAATTACCAGCAACTGCCGTGTTGTCATTAAGCCTCGTCATTTCTTATAATACATATTTATAACGTGGAAAATATACACAAATTCCCCCCAATATAACAGACTCCCAGACCACCACCTCCCCCAATATAACAGACTCCAGGACCACCACCTTCCCCAATATAACAGATTCCCCGACCGCCTCCACCAATATAACAGACTCCCGGACCACCGCCTCCCCCAATATAACAGAATCCCGGACCACCGCCTCCCCAATATAACAGAATCCCGGACCACCGACTCCCCCAATATAACAGAATCCCGGACCACCGCCTCCCCTCAATATAACAGAATCCCGGACCACCGCCTCCCCAAATATAACATAATAATGGACCACCGCCTCCCCAAATATGACATAATAATGGACCACCGCCTTCCAATAGTAAAAGAAGAGGAGGGATGATAATACCAGCAACTGCCGTGTTGTCATTAAGCCTCGTCATTGCATGTGCGCCATTAGCTCATAGATTTCCAGTGAGTTATTAGCTGATAGATTTTAAGTGAGTCATTATCTGATAGATTTCAAGTGAGTCATTATCTCATAGATTTCAAGTGAGTCATTAGCTGATAGATTTCAAGTGAGTCATTATCTCATAGATTTCAAGTGAGTCATTAGCTGATAGAGTTCAAGTGAGTCATTAGCTCATACATTATTTCACATTTATTTCCCAGATAGTAAGAACTACACGGTGAAAGATGGTGTGATTTGTGGAACTCAAAGTCTACCTAATAATGTTCATATCAACACTACTGCAGGTAAAATCTCACATCAAAATCTCTGCTGATAAAAATGTATGAAAACCATTGTCCAAATTTTACAAAAAGTTTATAATTTTTGACACCAACATAGTTGGACCAAAGGCTTGAATGTACTCGGAGATTCACTTCAACACTCAAACCCAAACGTAGCTTTCAATTTCAGATTCCATTAGTTATCATCCACTTATTTCAAAATTCTAAAAAAAAGCTTACACTCTGGGTGCCATTACAAATAATGACTTTTCTCTAAAGAATGATGTAAAGTTAATGATCACTGTCACTAGTCTTGTAACTAGTTGGGCCATTTGTAAAGTTGATGATCACTGTCACTAGTCTTGTAAACTAGTTGGGCCATTTGTAAAATTGATGAACACTGTCACTAGTCTTTTAAACTAGGTAGGCCATTTGTAAAGTTGATCACTGTTACTAGTCTTGTAACTAGTTGGGCCATTTGTAAAGCTGATGATCACTGTCACTAGTTTTTCACATATCAGTGTAGATTATCTCCGATGACGCTGTAACAGCAAAAAATAACTTTTTCTGAAGGTGCAGACGAAATCGCCACAAGGCGAGATTTACGAGGTGCCAACTTTCCTCATAAACATTATCTAGATATACGTTTCAAATCAATCTTACGTTTTCCAGGTATAAGCTTCAAATCAATCTTTACATTATCCAGGTATAAGTTTCAAATCAATATTACATATAGGAAACGAAGGGCAGTACGAAGGGCAAAATCAAAACAAAGCTTCGTGGGCAAACGAAGACAGTAGCAATGAGACAGACCGCTGAAACAGCAGCACAAAGATATAATCAGAAAACAACATGAGTTGTCAAGCGTTGTTGAATGCTGAATGCGTCTTGCTTGCTTTGACGTATTTTGGAATTCCGCAAACGCGACTAATCTATCTATATGTAGACAAGGTGTCCCGCATGGTTGGGCGACGAAGAGAATTATATATATATATATATATATATATATATATATATATATATATATATATATTTAAAAAGGCGTGAGTAAATATGTACTTTTGATTTTAATAAAGTATATAAATAATACATCTCCCTAAGTATGTATATATGCATGTATGTGTAATGACTCACAAGATAAATGATGTAACATCTACAGTAGGGTGGCCCAAAATCATATGGTAAAAAATAAAGTATCTCACATCTAACGGGGCACCCTCTCGTGAGTTCCATTTGTCTTACTTAGTAACTGGCAACAAATTCAGCTTCCTCCTGCTATTGGAAGGGAATGCTCAAGCGTTACAAAGATTTGCTATATTAATTAAAAAAAAGCATTTTCGTTGAATTTTTTTCTATTGTCCCCGTTTTGTCTGTCTGTCTGTCTGTCCGTCATCACCCTAGATCTCAACAACCATAAGTCCTAGACCCATGATAAATATAACATTTGTAGGTCTTGGCCTGCCAAGAAATGTTGTCCGTTTCGCGATCTGACCTCTGAGGGCCGTAAAGGGGGCTTATAATGTACCGTTTTTACTATATAAGCTATATCTCAGCAACCATAAGTCCTAGACCCATGATGTATATATCATTTTGTAGGTCTTGGCCTGCCAAGTGTACATCTGACATCTCAGGGCCGAATATTAGACTTTCCTAGGTACCGTTTTGCTTATATTTTAAATATAAATAATACAAGCTAATCAAAGGGGCGTAATCATTATTTATTTTTGTAACAGTTATTCAACATGATTACTTCCCTCTCTATTTATCAAAACCCGGAAAAAAATACGGATTTCATCTGGCGTAACCGGCGAAAATGCTCTAAAATTTCCTTTGTCCGAAACGGAAAAGACTTAAATTGCTTGTTTTATTACATTTTCAAATCATGCCATCATTGTAATTTAGCTGTTAAGTAACGAAAATGTCAACATAAAATGTAAATTGTAGAGTGCTGAAGAGTCAGAGTACATTGTTTAAACATTGTCTACACCGAAACAGCACAGATGGCAGACTTCTATGTAGTTTGTGTAGGGATGACTTTTCTGTTGGCTTCAACAGCTTGCAAAATAAATTGCTTTTCTTCCTTGTTTTGTCAGCAGTCTATTATATTCGTTAAAAAGTTTAACTCCACGTTCTGCAGTATCGTTGACCACAGGCAAGTCGTTAATGCGCTGCTTACCCTTCTGATATTCAATATTATCATTCCACTATTCTGGAGGAAGAACTAGAAGTTGCCTATACGTAGATTTGTAAGCAGGTACTGTGAACGCCTTGTGGAAAAGTGACCCAAGCTGACGCCTTCATTTTGGAGCTAATGGTGGATCACATCGAACATAAGGCTCACTAAGTTCTATTCCAAAGCCTGTTATTATTTCCTTTTTCTCAATTGGTGACACTTCATCGGAAAACAATGCCAGGCTGACAGTCTCATCAGACAGATATCAAATGTGATTCTGGAGAACTTTTGTGCTGCAACACTGATGTCGTGATCAACAGACTGATATTGCTGAAGGTCCTTCCAGAACAAAAGATCTCCTCAGGTGCTTCTGCTACACAGGGTGCTTGAATCCAGGACTTTGTGTACAACAAGGTTCCAAACTGTACAAATCGTTTGAGTTGGCTCTCTTCCTTGGATGTGAGGCTGAAAATTTCTCTCTGATGACGGAAGATGTAAATTTTGATGGCATAGATCAGCTTAGCCATCCACCTAGCATGATGTACTGGGCCTTGTGCTCTCCAGTGAATGATTTTTGTGGATCTCCTAAGATGATCATTGTCAGTTCAATAAGTTCTTCATAATCATCTCTGACCTGGGACTTCAAGTCAACGAAATTTGTCAGGAAGCTCACTGTGTTTTCTCGGAAAACATCTGTGTTTGAAGGCAGTTCCAACTTACTATAGTTGTCAAGCTTTATGAATCCCCAAACTTCTTTAAATCTTTTGAAGATAGGTATGTTTGGTGAGTTAGAGGGACCGCAACACAAACTGAAAGCCTTTGCCAATACCAGTTCAAGAACATGATGACGACATGCCAGCCACAATAGTTCTCGACCAATACGATTCTCAAGCAGTGCACAAACTCCATTGAAACGACCAGTATGACAGAAGTGGTGTCGAAGCTCATATCCAGGATGCTTTCTACCAGTGCCCACTGTTCTAACTGACCATAAATAGCATCAGCAGAATTCTGTCCTGTTCCTGATGCTAGTTTAGGGACATCTAGTAATTTTTACTGCCATCACCAGAAACCAGCACCGGCAAGCGGTCAACTTCTTCAAGACCCAGGATTTCAGGTAAGATGTTTCCATCCCAGTGTAGAACTACAGGATAGTCAGGCTTGAATGAAACCTTTATATCTGCTGCTTGTTTACACCTGGATTTCTTTCTGGCTCTTTGTATGGTGCTTCGTGAAACTGTCAAAGATGAAGGATCATGTCCCAGCGCTGCAGCAATAGGAATCATCAATCGCAAAGCGATCAGACGTTTGGTTGCAATCCAAGGCCCTTGACATGCTTAGTGAACAAAAGTATGATACCAATCTCCGCAATTTACTTGGTCTTTCATCTAGGACTTAAAATTTCGGACAAGCTCTCTGATTTTCACCTTTTAGAGCATTTTCGTGTGCACGCAGTGGCTACGTATGGGTTTGATAAATAGAGAGGGAAGTAATCTTTTCCGTTTCGGACAAAGGAAATTTTAGTTTTCGTGTACGCAGTGGCTACGTATGGGTTTGATAAATAGAAGGGAAGTAATCATGTTGAATAACTGTTACAAAAATAAATAATGATTACGCCCCTTTGATTAGCTTTTATTATTTATATTTAAAATATAAGCAAAAACGGTACCTAAGAAACTCTTATATTCAGCCCTGAGAGGTCCTATCGCGAAATGAACTTTTGATGTACACTTGCATGCACCAAGACCTACAAAATGATATATACATCATGGGTCTAGGACTTATAGTTTCCCTGAGATATATGGCGCTCCTTTGTTAATATAGCTTTCTATAAGTAAAAAAAACTGTACTTAATACGCCCCCTTTTAGTACCTCAGAGGTCAGATCGCTTGAAATGGACTTTTGCTGCACACATGAGCAGACCAAGACCTACAAAATGATATATACATCATGGGTCTAGGACTTATGGTTGTTGAGATCTAGGGTGGTGACAGACAGACAGACAAAACGGGGACAATAGAGCATTTTTTTTGAAAATGCTCTAAAAACTTATACCACTTCCACCAGTCAACAAAATCGAGTAAAATGCCTTAAAAGGTAAAACAACTAGGCATGTGAGCATCCCCGTCTACTTGGAATATAATTGTACAATTTTAACAGTAGGCAAAAGGAACACAAAAAGGTGCCCCGGTATGTGGCACAAAGTTGGATTTT
Organism: Bulinus truncatus; assembly: GCA_021962125.1. NCBI lineage: Eukaryota > Metazoa > Mollusca > Gastropoda > Planorbidae > Bulinus > Bulinus truncatus. The sequence goes on along the minus strand of JAGDYQ010000054.1, from coordinate 2,972,394 downwards.
GTGGGCCACCTAATCTACAGTTGATAAATAGTCTATTATTTTTACATTTGCAAAGATTTTGTTGAACCCTTTGTACAAATGAGAAACACAGTTAATTAGTTATTTAGATAGATAGATAGATTGAAATAAATAACTCATATTTTATTTAAGCGTTAATTATTCAAAGACTGATCTCAGTTTGTCCACAAATAAGTTCTTGTTTCACAACAAGAGACAAAGACTCAACCACAGCATTACTCAACATGAATTATACACAGTTTTGTGGGTAAGTTAAACAACACTTATAAACTACATATTTTAAGGAATTTTGAGGGGGAGATGTGAGGGGGTGGACTTAATACGCCAAGTAAAAAACAACTCAAGACAAAGTGTACTACAAACATGATATTTCACAAGTCAAGACAAAGTGTACTACAAACATGATATTTCACAAGTCAAGACAAAGTGTACTACAAACATGATATTTCACAAGTCAAGATAAAGTGTACTACAAACATGATATTTCACAAGTCAAGATAAAGTGTACTACAAACATGATATTTCACAAGTCAAGATAAAGTGTACTACAAACATGATATTTCACAAGTCAAGATAAAGTGTACTATAAACATTAGGGGTATGACTAAAATATAACCCTATATCCCCATATCATATTTGGTGGAGCTTTGCATCACAAATAAAGAAAATATGGGTAATTTTTGTTTTGCATAAAAAGTTCACCCTCCAATCGACACGAATATTTTAAAACATACAAATTTTCAAATATTTTAATAAAGGTTTCACCATTACAAATAAAAGTGACGTAAGTATAATATTGATAATTGTTACAATGTACATTTCTATTGTGCATTAGTAGAAGAAATTTAATGTTCAATTTTTCAATGGACTTGCAAAGTGGAAGTAAATCTTGCATCACTTTAATTGGACGCTGCGTTGGTATAGATGCTGGATCTGTGGACCATGATGTCTTTAATTACTTCAAAGTCTTTGTATGCTGCTTACAAGCTTATGATAAATTATCAAAGTCAGTAGTATTGAAACACTGGGCAGTGAACCAGATGTCAGCCCGTACCACTGATGAAATCTCATGCTGCTATAGCTGTTTGCAGATACTCATCAGAACAAATGATGATAAACAATGAAATGTCCTTGAGTTCCATCTCTCATTACTGATTTTTGGAAGTGATTGAAAATGTACTTTTGGGAAGCTTCCTCTAGTTTTGAAAATTCCTGTATCATTATGTTAAAGCCATGTCATCTCGCCAGCACTCTTGTTCTGATTTCTTTAGTGGTGCTCCAGCATTAGCAAATGATGTTTTGAGTTGTTCATACTTTTCTGCTATTGTTGAAACAAACGAGTAGCTGATGTTTTGTGAAGTTGTTTTAAAATGATCATTCATGCATGTTTCAATATTATATCTAGAATGTGGTGGTATCATCCAATGTATACAGCTTTTTCTAACCCAATATCTTGAAAGTGTTTCTGTAACAGTGTGACTGCACCAATTCTTCTTCAAGTATTTGCTGCAGTTGTGTAAGAGACAATCATTTTTATTTATTGAGCACAGTTTTCATTTGGGAAAAGTGGAGAAGAGTAGTATGGCAGGCTAGGGCCCTAAATAAGATGTAGAGCCAAAAAAAGAAAGAAGTAGACAGTTTTTTTTTCATTGAATATTGTCTCCCCTTTTGCATTCGCCAGCTGAAGAACAGCGAGTCTGACCTCCTTTTCATTTTTATAACAACAACATCATATGTTTTATTTTGTATGGTCTTTCCATCAAAGTGTAAGCACCAGTGTTCTTTTTAAGTTTTCCTTGAAATTACATTTGTAATTTTTCTCTTTCTTTCATTAGACCTTTGTAAATGACGCTTTGAGTTGGATAGATATGCAAACTCCCGTTCCGACTTTTGGACCTCCTTTTAGCTGCAGTCACTAAACGCACTGAAGAAGAAGTTTTTGTCTTTAAACTTTAATGGTTTCTCAATATCTTCACTACTACTGGAACACTATTCTTCGCTCACAAAATCTTCTTTACTCACAGAATCTTCTGCATCCGAATTTAGTAAACACTTGATTCAACAATTTCTTCAGTAAAGCTTTCTGTGACTGGCACTTTCCCTTAAGTAATTTCATTTCTCTTGGGTGAATCTTTAGTGAATCATCTTCAATAGCCTACTTTCCTTTTGTTGAAATCTGAATTGCTTAGAACTCTCTGCCTTCTCGGCACAACCACTCTCTTTCTCATCTCTTACAATAAACATCGCTGTGAAATCATACTTTCAGGACTTCGATTATGTCTTTCAAACTTCTTAACAAAATTGTACGATCATGTCTTTTCTGCTTTTTACATCAGAAGCAATTGTTTTATATCTGTTCAATCTGTTCCACTGGAATTTTTGCATTTGATCAAGACTGTCAACAGGCTTTGGTGATTTAATGCCTATTCGGAAATAAGAAAAGTCCAAATTCTCTTGCTCGTCTCGGAAGCTGAAGCATTTTTGACAGAACTGCTCTGAGACAAGAGAAATGACACAAATAACAATTATGCACATAACTGTTGCCAATTAAAATGCTGACGGTGCATGGAACAACAAAGAACTAATTACAGTTAAAATACTAAATGCGGGTATGACATACGATTTACTGGGCGTGTGGAGGGTGAACTTTTAATAGTTAAGGGTTGTTATTGATATTTTTGTTTTTAGATATGATATATATCCACTTGTGGTAGTATGGGGAATATAAAATAATGAAAAAAAATTTTAGTCATATACCTAATAAACATGATATTTCACAACTCAAGACAAAGTGTACTACAAACATGATATTTCAAACTCAAGACAATGTGTACTAAAAACATGATAATTGCAAAAGTCTGCAAGTTAAATCTAGTAAAATCGAAAAATATTTTGAAGAGAACTATTAAAATTTTAGTTTTGCAGTCAATAAAAAACAACTACCTACTGAAGATATGAAAAGACAGGCTGATCTTGAGCACAAATGTTCAATTACTAAATGTCAAGGAAGACTAGATAAAGCCTTATCAAGAAGAACTGATGCCAAATTGCCAACTATAGGTCACATAAGGAAAGTCACATGACCCAAGGCGGCACATTGTTGTCACATGACTACAAAATAGGTGACCTCATTTTAACAGAATATAAGTGCCGTGTGATCCGCCGCATTGAAAAAAAAAAAAACAATTAATTATAAGAAAACATACCAGTAATGTTTCGATCAAGCTCTTAATAAATTTAACATAGCCGGAATAAACCAGAATGCAGGTACAAAGTCGATTAACAAAAATAGCGCCAGTCACACAAGTTTATTTATAAATGACACACTCATACACTAACAGTAACACGGTGACAGTGGAAACCAAAGTGGTGGATGCTAAGTGTGCTCATTGCACGAGAAAGAAACATTGATTTTACTTATATGATTGTCCTACTGTAAACACAGAATATTCAACATACAGGAAATTGCATAGCACAGTGCCGAACTTAGGGATTTGGGGGCCCGGCCTCTTCGGGGGCCCTTCCCTTCTAGTGGGCCGCAGTAAAATTATCAAACGCTGGCCGGTCCGTGGCGAGAAAAAGGTAGAGGAACACTGGCATAACCCACTGACTAGCCTGTCTTAAAACGCTCCAATTACACGTTTCTTAGGCTTATTTTGTTGTGTAATTGATGCAAGCAAGATTATGTGACTAGGTAAATCGATAAATCAACCATTCAGCCAGTGCTTATTTTACAGTCTAGCAGGAGTGCACTTACATGTCGGTATATCGGCTTTTCAAACAATCAGCTTTATTACCGATATAAATATTTATACCAAGCTAACGGATTTCAAAGGTAACGGCGTTTGCTAACTAAAAAAAAACAACAACTAAATAATGGGAGGAAGTTAATTAGCCTGTGTTGTGCTTTCAAATTTCCATGTAATGAATCACTGTCAGCGTGGAAATGCAATTTTATGTACAACGCATAAAAAAAATGTGAGTCTCGTTGTCGTTATGTGTGTAACACAAAGTCTACACAAAGTCACGTTTGGTTTAGTGATGTTCAGTTAGTTTATCTAAACATTTGCTTATCAAAACAAGTTGTATGTATAATTATATCTTCTCAATTCGTCTAATGACTGCATGTATTTATTAGCCCTATTTACCCAGGAAATTGAAGTCTTCATTGTGGGGGGGGGGGGGGGGGGTCTGAAATAAAGAGTGGTCAGGGCCGATGCGAAAGGAGGGGGGTGTAATTATAACATATGGCAGGGAACCATTCCCTTAGGGGCCCAGCAATTTTATGTATAATATAACAATTGGTGAGTGAGCAGAAAGGCCCCATACTATGGGGCCAAGAATACAATAATAGGTTTTGTTCTGGATTGGGAAACACTACTGAAAAAGGAAACTAACGGGGATGGGGGAGGGTGATTACTATATCACTGGAAATATGTATTTTGCAATGGGGGAAATGTCTTGTGGAAAGGAACCAGGGGGGGGGGGGCGGATGAGAAAACAGACACAAGTGAGAAAGTTAATTTCTATTCACCAAGTAACTAACAAAAAAAAATACTTTTCAAAAACTCTCCATGATGAAAAGAATGGTAATATGCACAAAAAGGTGTACATGAAACAATTGTAAAGAAATAAGATATAAATGAAAAGTGTGATCCAATAAAATCAAGACAAACACCCTCGTAAAAATAATATACAAAGATCACAATATGAAAAAAACTGCATTCACAAAAAATAGGCCAGATCGTTCTACACATATTTCGAGATGATATATATTGACACGGTCAGACACTTACATGCAATGTTGTTTTACTTTTTTCAAACGGATTAATGATAACAAATAGTGGCTATAGAGCTTCACCCTTTAACTAAGATGACTAACAACCGTCCTCACCTTAGAATAGCGTATTCCCTAGGAATATTGAATGGTTGTGCAATTAATAATACAAGTAGGTCACCTTAAACATATTGGATTACGTTTGTAAAAAAAAAAAAACCCATATTTGGTTGAATATGCCACTCAAAATAAGCACCGCATAAATAAAATACAATTTTGAGAGCATATACAAATGTATAACATAACTAACAAATATTACTCGAAACACTTTTTACAGGCGTAGTGCATGCAAGTGCATGATGGTAGTTCAGTATACATTACAGAAAAAAAAGCTACTTGGCCTAGTTTACAATAAAGATATTGGCACGCTTTGCACACGAAAGCACATGCGTAATTCAGATCCCCCCCCCCCTTTTTCAAACATAGTTGTGTTAATAAGGTCAGACTCCATAGAGATAGCTTATTTCTTTTTACTCATCACGGGACACGCTTTCGGGGGTCACGTGGCAGTGGCCAGCTGCTTAGGTGATGAAACTTGTGAACCATTGAATGACACTAAAGTGAATATACTTTTTTAAGTGGCATAACATGTAGTGTAAGGATTTCAAACGAAAACACCCCCACCCCTTTTTTTTTACACCATGCCCGCCATCACATTAAAAAATAATAGAATGTAATATGCAAGTAGGCCAATTAAATTTATAGTTCAGAAACGTGAGTTTTCCTTGAATAAACGCCGTGAAGGGTGTGGAATGAATTGGTGCCTTAATTTATGGTATAGCCTCGTGGAAATATCTCAACTCAGAATGTGCGTATGCAGGTGTAGTCCAGCGCTATGTAGCTAGCACCATACACATATTACGAGAGAACCTAAATGACCTACATTTTCATTCACATGTGTATTGGGCGAAGCAAGATAAAAATGTCCAGAATGTAAACACGTTCTCCTACCCTCCCCTAAAATGGTGTTATCAACAACCTACGAAATGAGCCATAAAACTATTTTTATTTCTTTTCTTCAAGCAATAGTATGAGAAAAAGGTTAACTAACTCCCATGTGATCATTGTACTGTGATCTCTAGTTAAATAAGAGTTATCTCTTGATATCTATTACTGAAAAGGTTTTTTAATGCCAAATAATACTTCACAACCATAGCCAGGGTAGAAGTTGCAATGAAGGCACCACACGCCACAGGGGTTTGCGCTCAAAACCTTTTCTGGCAAAACTAACGACACCAAAGCTTCACCTTTCACCCTAAGAACTATAATGGCTCTGAGACCTTTTCTCTGGTCCATCAGGACCTGAAATAATATTCATGGGTCACACAGATAGGATCAAAACACGGACTATAAAAAAATTAGGTAGACAGTCAAGTGCTATGTACTGCACAACCATAAGTCTACTGTAAATTTTTTTTTATTTAGCCACAATAATGCAGAACATGTAAACAAGTATTAAGGACGCTCTACATATTGACCCTGAATCAGAGGCGGAGGCAGGTCAGTTTAAGCCTTTAAGATAAAATGAGGCCCATTGAAATCACAGTAATAATAAAACAGTTTAAAGTTGGGCTCTCTGGACCACTAAATTTGCCCTTTAACAATTTCTGATAAATATAAAACAACAGTCAGGGAAAACTACATGACTGATGAAAGTAATACCTGCAGATGTTAAATCTAATCCCTTTATAATTTAAAAATCAAAGTCTTGACAGTCAATTACTTAAAACAAGTTAAGCAAATATAAAAATATTTCAAACCATTTATTAATAGAAATGGAATAAAAAAAATGTAGTAGTACAAAACTATAAAACACACTTGCGAACATGTGGCCTGGAGCAATGTAACTGGTGATCTTTTCATTTATAGCCTGATTATATGTGTGCATTTGTTTCAGAACATAGGATATAGCAGGGGTGGAGCACCTCTTAAGTGAATTTTGTTGGACTCTCAATGAGGCTTTTTTCCCCATTATTTTTATATTTTGCTCACTAAATTTTTATAAACTGTCTATTGTATTGCTCTTATTGACTGGTACCCCAGGTATATTGCTTCAATATGGCAAAACTAAAAGATATTTTAGACTATCATGAAGAAAGGGAAATAAGAATAAAGAATATATTGAATGAATGCATATCCCTAATTAAACAAAGGACTGATATATTTTTATGCATGTATATATGCAGTCAGTTCTCAATTTATGACAGGGTAGATGTTCCACAGCAGCATAGAGAAATGTCCATGAAAAAATAGAGTATAGACCTACTTTTCTTTGTAGATAGTTATCCTCAGAAATTGATGAAAATGAGAACATGATCATAAAACCACATAAAAAAAGTGAGCAAATATAAGTGATTTAATAAAAAAATGGTATGTAAAGGCTCATATTTAAGCAGTATTCCTTTTAGTGAAAAAAGAAAATGTGACACATGCAGAATTAAGCAATTTAATAATGACAAAATATATGGGCAGAAAGATGTCAACCCCATGACATTTTTTTTTAATTGAAAAAAAAAATAAATAGAAAATTTTACATGTTATAAAATTATGTCTTGACTAAGTATATTTATTTCATAAGTAATAACTTACTGATCTGTTTTTAATACTTCATAATTAAATAACATTGATTTATGTCAAAATATTCTTAATGCAAGTATTAGTGACATTTGACATAGCTCCAGAACAACACTAAACTCCAAACAACCAAAGACAAAGTGAAGCATTAGCCTAATAGTAATTAGGAAGCAAATAAATGCACTATTAAATTCAAATTGTCAATCGCCAAACCCAAAGCCTTATAACTTATGAGCGGCCAATGGCATGTCAAATAGAAATGTATACATCAGATCAGTGATCTGCATCATCAGTCATCAACAAGACAGCAAGAATACACGAAGTTTGATAAAATCAATAAATAAAAATAATTAAATGAAAAGAATTAAATTAAATAATGTCAACAATGAATAAATGCCAATCCAATATTTGAATAAAGAAATATGGACATTTTAACACACGATGATATTATTAGTGTCTATAAATATGACATTATGCTGCATGTTGCAGGCATACCAATATTGCAAGAAAAGATGGTAATCTCTATTATAGCATAATCAATTATTACGAGCGTTTTATTAATAAAAATCGATTAGTATCAGTTTACAATCATATTATTGATTATAATACACACATTCAAGACATTTTGGACGTCAATATCAACGATATTATTGCTATTACGAGCGAAATGTGAAGTTTTATGGACTTTTATCCGCCATTTTTTTTCGTTTCGATTCTTTATGGTTTAGCTTTTATAATAACATGACCTAATTCTGGCTACGGTGCTGCCAATTGAGCTTTTTTAAACAAGGATTGAGAGTTGTAATAGAAAATTTACCATTTATTGTTTGTTTGTTTATTTTTCAAAAAAAAAGCAAAACAAGGGGCCTTGAAAAAAGGCACCAGGCAGATAAATGACCTTTAGATAGCTGGGACCCTTCATTTTCAAATTAAGGATATTGTTTTGGGTTCCAAAAATTACTCAATTGAAAATATTAGCCTACTATTATTAAAACATTAATAAACCCAATACCTCAGTAGGGCATCATAAGCATTGCATGATTAGCATGTAATATCATGGACATATAGTGGGATAAATGTACTTAAGACCATTAGGGGCTTTGAATTTTTGCCATTGATGTTAAGCTCTGATATAGGGCCCCAAAAACAACCATATTTTTAATATATGTTATATAGGAAAAAACGGTGCCTACAGAAAACCAACGCCCTGACTAAATAGGGCATCATACACATTATGTTGACCCCAAATAGGTTAGAAGGATGGATATACTTTAGTCCTCTGGGGCTTTTGAATTTTCTTCATTGCTGTACATGACTGATATAGGGCCCCAAAAACAACCATATTTTTAATATAGGTTATATAAGAAAAAACGGTGCCTAAAGAAAACCAACGCCCTGACTCAATAGGGCATCATACACATTATGTTGACCCCAAATAGGTTAGAAGGATGGATGTACTTTAGGCCACTGGGGCTTTTGAATTTTCTTCATTGCTGTACATGACTGATATAGGGCCCCAAAAACAACCATATTTTTAATATAGGTTATATAGGAAAAAATGGTGCCTAAAGAAAACCAATGCCCTGACTCAATAGGGCATCATACACATTATGTAACCCCCTGGAGAGCTAGAAGGATGAATGTACTTTAGTCCTCTGGGGCCTTTGAATTTTCTTCATTGCTGTAAATGTCATATATGGGGCCCCAAAAACAACCACATTTTTAATATAGGTTATATCGGAAAAAAACGGTGCCTAAAGAAAACCAACGCCCTGACTCAGTAGGGCATCATACACATTATGTAACCCCCTGGAGAGCTAGAATGATGGATGTACTTTTAGTCCTCTGGGGCCTTTAAATTTTCTTCATTGCTGTAAATGTCATATAGGGCCCCAAAAACAACCACATTTTTAATATAGGTTATATAAGAAAAAACGGTGCCTAAAGAAAACCAATGCCCTGACACAATAGGGCATCATACACATTATGTTGATCCCAAATAGGTTAGAAGTATGGATATACTTTAGTCCTCTGGGGCCCTTGAATTTTATTCATTGCTGTAATTCTCTGAAATAGGTCCCTGTAAAAGACTGTTTTATTAAATAGGATCCTTTGTTTAGTAAGTGTGCAATGTATTTATTTTTAAAATATGTTTTCAGTATATTACAAAAAAAGTTACAAATACCCCAACCCACTAGTACTAAACAGAGAATGTTTAAACCCTAACTGCCCTATACAAAACGAAATATAACTGTGAGAATGGAATGTCAAAAAGAATGTCTTATGACTATTCTGGGAGAAAATTTTGCTTCAAGTCCACTATTAGAAGATACTGTTACTGCAGAAGCCACATAAAGATGTCAAAGTGGTATCACATTTGTTAAAACGACATCTCAAACTAAATGCAGTTCACTAAACATTGTCAGTTTAAGCTGTAAACTACATTGGAGAAGGTTCTTATTCTAAGACAACCAACTTCTTTGCAACTCTGGCTATTTGAACATGCCGCTATAATATAAGATTTTATCCCATGAAGCGAACTTTTAATTTTATTTCAAAATTATTTCAATACCAAGGAATAAATTAATATGGCAGGTAGACCCAGATTTCTTCGTTTTAACATTGTAGATCCTGCAATTATAATGGACAATGCAACCGTCATGCAAGAGGTGTGGTCTCTAGAAAGGCTTGTATTAGAGTTACAAAATCGTGATGACATGCATTGGCTAGCAAGAAGATGTTTGTTGAAGAATAACATGATGTTCACCAGTGCAATGTTTTTTGCTTCCTTGCGACCTACAAAAGAGGTATTGATGGTTATCGGTGGGCTTGTTCTACTTGTTCTTTTACCAAGAGCATTAGAATTCATTTTTTACAAGAAGCCATTTATAAAGATTATATTTCGTTTTGCCAGGAACTATAGCCAGGAATGTACTAAACTTGAGGCAGAAATATTAGAAAGCAACACATTGGTTGATTGGTTTAATGGTTTAATTTTTTGAGAGAAGTTATGGCTAATTTTTTAAACCACCGTCCAATAGAAATAGGTGGTTTAGACAATAACTGTCAACCTATTATAGTAGAAATTGATGAAAGTAAATATTTTCATAGAAAATATCACAGGGGCACGTGGAGAGAAGGACAATGGGTATTTGGAGGTATAGAGAGGGGGACCGGGAAATGTTTTTTAGTTCCAGTAGCCGACAGGGCAGATACTTTAGAGCCCCTTATAATGGGACACGTATTGCCAGGAAGTCATATAATCATCCTTCTAGCTCTCCAGGTGGTTACATAATGTGTATGATGCCCTATTGAGTCAGGGCATTGGTTTTCTTTAGGCACCGTTTTTTTCCTATATAACCTATATTAAAAATGTGGTTGTTTTTGGGGCCCTATATATGACATTTACAACAATGAATGAAATTCAAAGGCCCCAGAGGACTAAAGTACATCCATCCTTCTAACCTATTTGGGGTCAACATAATGTGTATGATGCCCTATTGAGTCAGGGCGTTAGTTTTCTTTAGGCACCGTTTTTTTTCATATTAGTTACTTATTGTCTAAGAAAAGGAATTTTGAAGTTGGCAACAGTAAACAATTTAGGTCCGGGGAAAAAATATGGTGGTTTTTTTAATATAGAATATAGAGAGACTTTCTTTTGTAAATAAATGCAACTTATTACTAATATTTATGCTTTTTTTCTTTTTAAATGTGTTTATCATAATCAATAGTATAAATTAGTTCTGTCATATATCAATTTTTGTTATTTATAATTTCGTAATAATTGATTATGCTATAATACGAGATTACCAGAAAAGATACATGATACCTGTGATAGTAGGTAAAGTATGTTGTACTGATAAAACAAGATCCAGTAATCCAGAGATAGAGAAAATTGACTAGTACTAGTAGTGACAAACACAAAGCGATTTTTTAGAATTTGAATGTAGCTCACTTATAAAAAGTTGAAATTTAAAAAAATAATAGTACAAGTTGGATTAATTTCATGAGGTTTTTTTTATTTAAACCGGAAAAAATAATGAATACTAACCTTCAGCTACACAAAATTATATATAATGCATTAGCGTCAAGCAATAAATTGTACTTTCATAAGATGGTAACCTAGTTTCTGGATTCGGTCATATGACTAGGAAAAAAGTCACGTGAATGTTGCGTCATAAAACTCTACTAAACGAAAAAAACCGAACTGACTAAAGTACACTCAAAAGAAGATTCGTAGATTGTTTCATACCTAATCCATCTTTGAAAGATCACAGAATGACACAGAAATAATTCATACAAAATTATACACTAAATCTAAATCATAATTTGACGTAAATTTTATATGTTTTGATAAAAATCTTGCCTCATACGAAAAATAATGAGATATCTGTAGAAATTAAAAAAAAAAAACAACAACTTCAGATATGTGTTGGCTCTTTATATTTTGTATGATGCAAGACTTAGTTTTAAAATAGGACATTATATAGTTCCCTTAGCCCTAGCGGGCCATTGTATTTTATGCTATTTAACTCTGTTAAAATACATTTAAATATACTAGTACTCTTTTATGCAAGTGTATGATAAGTATATACTGAGTTAATTCCCTTTTCTCATTTCCTATGTGTGCGATTAATGGTAAAGACGATGGTAAAAAGACGCTAGTTGGGGAGGTTTTTTCTTTTAGATTTTTTACACAGGGGTGTACGTTCCTTTTCAAGTTTATGTAATAAGTTAATTTTTAAAAAAAAAAATTATCAAGATTTAATGAACAAAAAGAAATTTATTTAAATATTGGACCAAAAAAAAAATACTGGCACACTGAGAGCCACACAAAACTCAACGAAGAGCCACAATGGTGATCCAAGTAAACTGAAGTAACTGTATAGCGGTCACTTTTGTAAATATTAATTGCACCTTTCATTATCATTGTAGCTATTTTTTTGTTTATTACTGGACCTGAAGTATTTGGTTTAAAACTAGATTGAGGAAAGAGGCTTTAATTTTAAACCATTGTTGCTTGAATGTTTAGGTTTTCTTCGGAGTTCGTAAATTTTGGTTTATAAAATAGGGGAAGCAACCAAAATACAACTAATCCAGTAGACTTCTAATCTCCCTTACTTCAACCAAAAAATAGTGCACAAACTCGAAGTCCAACGGGGTCCATATGCGGGTCACATTTTGGGGTCGTTAGGACCGCACAGGGCGCCGAGATAGATGGGGCGCTAAAGTGGTACCTTGATTTAAAAAGAAAAATTATATTCATATAACTTTTAGTGGCTATATTGCATTGTACAAAGAAGTCACTGAAACATTTGGTCAAGCATATGGTCGACATCCAGTGGCGTACCTGGGGGGGGGGGCGATCGGTGGGTGCGGTCCGCACCGGGCGGCACTTTTTATTACTTTTTAGGGGGGGGGGCGGCAAAAATGTATAGATTAAATTGAAATACCTAAATGAGAGGGCGGCAAAATCGTCTTCCGCCCTGGGCGGCCGATACCCACGCTACGCCGCTGTCAACATCAATGTTACAGAAAGTATTTTTATGTATGCTGGAATTTCGGACAAGATTGTTAGCAATGATACACAAAAGTCAGGACGTCACTGCAAAGTAAGAACGTATCTACCAGCAGTGCAGATAAAGAGGTTTTGATATTTAAAAGTAGCCACCCAGTGTTTGTGCAATGCTGGGAATGTTCACAATATGGTGGTACCCGGCGATTTCCAAGCAACAGGTGTATTTAGGTGTAGTTAAATCAATGTAAAATATTCATTTACTAGCCCAGGGCAATTATGACTAGCTGCACAATTACATTGGTATTATCGGAATCAGCAAATCACTATGATGTTCATAAAAAAAAAAAAGTGAAATAATCAAACTTCTGCTGCAGAAGTATAGGGGCATTAAGCTGTACCGCTAGGTAAATTAAAAAAAAAATTAATGAATACATCTGCCAAACTAGGGATGGGTGGGACTTAATTTTCTCCCATGAAGCCGCGATGAAGGGGGCAGCATTTTCACCACTTGGTACGCCCTGGCATGGGAATGGGGCAGCATTTTCACCACTTGGTATACCCTGGCATGGGAATGGGACGGCTTTTCACCACTTGGTACGCCCTGGCATGGGGATGGGACGTCATTTTTAGAGTCCACCACAGGCGCCCGCTAACACTAGAATAAATTTAGTTAAGAAATTTCCTTTGTCTAATTAATCACACTAGTATACAAGATTGGACTTTTTAAAAAAAAATAACAAAAAAAAAATGTAAGATTTACTAATCGAAGAAACCTAGTTTAAACCGGAGTTAACGGTTTCACGAATGAAAAGAAAATGGCGGCTTTAACTCGTCAATAGGTCCATCATTCTCATAGTAAACAAGCGTTTAGAAGTTGGAATAGGAAATACCACAAGCCTCATGCTGAAAATGAAATTGACGCCATTTTGATTATTCCTTTAAGGGAGAGGCGAATGAGCGGTTGCTAGCAAAGATCCGAATGCGACCCAGGCCCGTAGCGTGCGGGGGGCCAAGGGGGGCCCCCCGCGTTTTGTCTGGTCCCCTCTGCTTGTTTGCTCTACTTAGTAAAATGTATTTCCTGCCCCCTCTGCTATTGCCTTTCCCCTGCTGTAGAATTTTCACGCTACGGGGCTGATGCGACCCTTTGGCCGCCAGTTTGATATGCCTGATGGAGCTTTTGAACTTTTTATCAAGCATACAATACGCATCCATAAACATGCTATACAAGGTGTATATCAGATTCAGAGTTTTCTTGGCCACGTTTGAACTAACACGACCCTACGTTGTGCTAACAACGTTCATATATTGCAGTGCTTCCCAATCTTTCTACATTTGTATACTCCCCTTTTTTGTTTTATTTTCGTAATACTGAGTGAGTACCCTAAGGCACAAAAAAGTAATATGTATAAAAGCGATTTGGGCTCTGTGTTAAATCGAAAGTAAAGAATGAATACAACAGTATTCCAGTTTAAAATACATTCATGAAAAATTCGGATCTGCCCGATCAAGCCTAAGGGGATATAAACCTATGCAAAGGTTTTGCATGGTACAGCTAGTTACATATATTAATTTTTACAGTCATGGTTTCCCCTCATTTCACTGTTTTCGCTTAAGCCGTGCGGTGTTTATCCCGATGTCCTCCCATGTAGCGCGTACCCTAGTCAAACTCTTCGCGTACCTTTGGGGGTACACGCACCACACTTTAGGGAATCACTGATATATTCTGTTGGCTTAGGTTCACTGGACCATAACTGATTTTCTATTTATGTCTTCGTTTGGCCTACTTTCAGCATGGCTTATTTTTTATTTGTAAATTCTACTAAAGCATTAATTTCATTTCAACTTAGATCTCAGTGAAAAAAAGGTAACGTTACCACAAATATTGTTTGCTTCCGACTGTTTTCTTGATTTTCATTGATTTATCTTGCTTGATCAATTAATTTTTTATTTATTTCTCCCATTCAAAGAGAGTTCCGTTGCTATGCAGCATTGTTATTAATAGTAGCACACGTAATTCAAGTCAACTTTGATTAACCTTGTGGTAGTTCAATGTTGTCCGATTGTGCTCATTTTCGCAAACTCGTTACATTTTTAGACCATGCGCTAGAAGCAAAAGTTTCTTAGTAGCACAAAATAATTATTTATTCAAAGAGTTTTAAAAAGAGCCATATTGGAAACCTTGCATGTAGCCTCAAGTTCTCATCCATCTTGTACCAACCGTTTCAAAACGTGAACAAAAAAAAAAGCGGTCACAAAAATAATATAATGTTTTCTTCTTGTTTGTACATGATGACAAGGGCTTTTACTTTAGCTACCACAGCGTGGGGCGTGAATTTTGGGACTAATCGCCCCCCCACCCCCCATTAGAACAAGATGGGTCACAGTTCTTTTCAGAATATTCACTTCCGGGAGCTGAATTTAGAATGCCTGGATGACGCGGTGACCTAGTGAGTCATAGAAGCGTGGTGAAAGTCACAGTCTCGAACAAAGTGAAATCAATGTACTTATGTCCTGGCGGCCGGGTGTTTCCCCCCCCCCCCCACCCCTTTGAACCACGCATGATACAGCGCGGTTCTGCCAATGGTGACACCCCCCCCTTTCCCTAGAGGCGTAGCGAGGGGTTGGCAAGGGGGGGCATCATGCCCCGGGCGCTACTTACAAAGTGGCGCCTAATGGTGTATTTTACGGGGCGCTAAAAGGTATTAAAAAGGTATTGTGCGAGTTAAGTTCGCTACGACACTGCCGTTCCCTACCGTGAAACGGGCACGAATAAAACCCTAACGTCAATACAAACTGTATGTTTCATTACTTAATTGTCTTATGAGCCCCAAACATTGGTTTGCCGGGAAAAAAACGTGGGGTGTGTCTACATTGTTGTTAAGACATCTTGGGCGATACACAAACTCAAATATTAACTTCAGGGCCGCAGTCAAGAATTCTGGGGGCTCAAGGCCAGCTTTGACAACGGGATCCCCCCCCCCCTCTCCTTGTCAAACCTTCCCAGTAATTTGGCGAAAAAAAATAATACAATAATAATAAACATCGAAAGCGACAGGGCGTCATAAAGCTTGTGGCCATGGGCGTCGCTAGGAATTTTTCCAGGGGGGGGGCAAAAATTTTCCAGGGGGGGGGGGGGAAATAACAACTTAATGACATTTTTTTTAAATGTAGGGGGGGGGGCAAATGCCCCCCTCTTATATGACATTTTTGGCCCCACCCCCCCATGAATACGCCCATGCTTGTGGCCACTGACGAGTGGTCAGGTTGCCTCCTCCTCGCAACTGCCCTGTTACCTTAATCCCATTATATACACCACTGTTATTAAATGATTTATTTCAAACACACACTTGGCAGCAAAAAAGACAGAAAAAAAAGAACTATTTTTTTTTCACGGATATATTGCCTTTACATTCATATCTCAACTCACGGTCAACACTAGGGCTCGATTTACCGCCGGGGATATCCCCGGCACTGAGAACTGTCATCCCCGGCTTGAGCTAATATATCCCTGCCGGGGATGAAACCATAGACATTCATCCCCGGCACTGGTTTTTTTCTTAATTCGAGCACTGGTCAACACTAGTGTGGCAAGAACGTTTTGGATCAAAGTAAGGTAAAAACCTAAAAAGAAAAACGAGCACACGTTTGTTTTGGTTTATCTCTGGTTTTAGGACTTCCGGTTTTAGGACTTCCGGTTTTAGGACTTCCGGTTTAAGGACGTCCGGTATATTTCAAGGCCCTCTGGTTTAATCACCCCCCCCCCTTTTTTTTAAGTTATCTCTGGTTTTAGGGCTAAAAGAGGATCCTCTGTGGACATCTATTTTGAGGACCTCTGGATCGGTCCCACGTTCTGAACTCATTCTCTTCTCCCTTATCAGAGTCCAGAGTGACGCGAATCAAAAACTTATCGCATATGTAAAACGAATGCCACATTTTTTTCCCCTCTGAATGCCAGATAAGGAAGTAAAGCTGTAACAGATGTGAGACGGTCGCGGCCCTATACCAGTGTGGCATGTGAGACCTTTGCGGATGTGACATGGATACTCACGTTTTCATGTGATCTCTTTTTTTTGTTTTGTTTTGGTCTGAAGGACAGGAAGAAGCCTACTACATAACGAGAGTGAATTCTTATTGGATGTATGGATTATAATCGTTGACATAAGCATTTTCGTAAGTAGACGTAATTGATTCTTTGATGCTTTGTGGTTGCTATTGTGATGACATAGCATTGTAAAATATTCCTAATTTTGACTGTTAAAAGACTGTTGTTATTTTTAAAAAGTGACATATTTTATTATTTAACCAAAAGAACAGAAAAGTCTAGCTCAGGGATTCTCTGATATTTATGCTTCGTCATTTTGAATTTGCCATATCGCCCTAAAAAAACTGTTTTTGTTTTACGCGACCAAGCTGCAAAGAAAAACTAAGATGAAAGAATGAAAATAAAAGCGTGATTTACTGATAGGTTGATGTCCCCTTTTTACTTTTGCATATTTACATTTAGTTTTCTTTAACATAAAGAGAAATAGAGTAATACATATGAAATTATTGATTCCTCAATCTTTGTAATAAAAAAAAATTAGATTTATCGTGACCACCACCTAAAATTCGCCCGTAACCTACTGGTGGGTCGCAACCCATACCCTGAGAAGCTCTGTCCTAGTATGATAGGACTAATACATATTCAAAACATCTGCAATTAATTCCGTCACAGATCAACAGTCGCAGTGTTCATCGTCCATCTAGAGAACGTAAATGTGTTAGGACGCACTTGGCCAGGACTTAATGCTGGATTAACAGTTAAGAACAAATTTTGTTTGTTGTTGGATTAAATACGAAGCAAATCGACTAATCAATCGATTGACTAACCAGTCATGAGGTTCGACGATATCTTCCCTTACCTGGGGGACTTTGGACCTTACCAGAGAAGACAGTACTTCATGCTTGGAATGGTCATCTTCTCGTGCGGCGTGCAGGTCATGATGACCGTTTTTACACTGGCTGTCCCACCCCACAGGTCAGTAACTTGATCTTTAATAGATTAAAACTAAATATATTTCCTGAAATATGAGTCGAATTTACTGAATGGTTTATAAATAAAAGCGCAATGCACTTTATTTAATCTCCATCGCAAAAGAATGATATATATATATATATATTTTTTTTTTCAATTTTAGTTTTGTTATATTTACTTGTTTAACTCCGTTGACACGAAACATAATCGCTTCACTTGTCCGGGCGTCCCGAAATGGTCAGATTATATCTCATAATGTTAAGGAAATATAATGGCATATTCTGATTTCCGACAAACTGCGTACATTTTCCAGCAATCATTATGATTATTTTGGCCCAAAATGACGCCTAACTGTTAATTACTCATATTTTTTATGTGCTTCAGAAAATGGTCATTATATTTTAAGGGCATTGGACTTGAGTGATCTTACAATATCCTCTATAATATATATATATATATATATATATATATATATATATATATATATATATATTCATTTTCAGATGCTCATTACCAGATGTACCCAACGACACATACATCACAAGGGATTTAACTCATGCTAGACTTGTACAAGAAGTCATTCCCATTGATTCCGCACATAGCAACCAAAAGTCAACACCTGATTATTCCAAGTGTTACATATTCAGCGATTCTGTGGATGGCGGTAATTATTCGTCTGCTGCCACTGAAACCAACGCCTGGCCGTCACCAGATGTAATTAACATGACTGACATAGTAGGTGTCAGTAGTAACGCGAGGTGAGTCACCTGATTCATTGACCGGAGTGTCTATTGGCACCGCCAACATATATTTATTTACCTTTTATTCATTTAGATGCTTTCGAGTTACTTATGCAGGGGTCGCAACACACGAGGTCATTGAGAGCAGCAATCCTATTTTTTTTTAAATCGTGAACTTATTTTAAAGAGATCATCCAAGGCACCGCACCTAAGTAGGACCAGGAGCCTGCCTGTTTCAAGCCCACATAAGACACTCGCACTAGGCCCCGCGTACTGCTTAGGGGGCCTCTGACACAGTTATAACAGTTTATTACATACGTTAGTTTCAGAGTCGTTCTTAGGTCTTTATCGACTCTAGGCATTGACTTTGACTTTCGGAGATATTCGGGGGCCCTAGGCTTAGACTTTCGGAGATATTCGGGGGCCCTAGGCTTAGACTTTCGGAGATATTCGGGGGCCCTAGGTATAGACTTCCGGTGATTGTTGGGGGGGTCATTATCAGAGGTAAATAAAGTGTAATAAAGGTTAGGGTCGCATAGTTTGCAGGTACACATGAAAGGCTAAGACATGAACTCTATGATCTGCAATAAGATGACTGCGTACTTGTGTAGCATATATATATATATATATATATATATATATATATATATATATATATATATACATATCTATATATATAGAGAGATAGATAGATAGATAGATAGATAGATAGATAGATAGATAGATAGATAGATAGATAGATAGATAGATAGATAGATAGATAGATAGATAGATAGATAGATAGATAGATAGATAGATAGATAGATAGATAGATAGATAGATAGATAGATAGATAGATAGATAGATAGATAGAAAGATGTGTGTCATCTGTGGCTTCTTATCAACAGAGGCAAAGTTCAAGCTTTGAGTGTCCTGGTATTCAGTCAGTAATTTTTTTTTATTACTTTATTTTAAGAAACTTACTTTCCTGTGCCCCATAAAAAATGTGCCATATGCGCCCATCGATCCTACGCCACTAAATTTCTTGTCGAAATAAAGACTATTATGTACATCCGGTGACTAGGTGGCTAATAATTCAGTGGACCCCCCCCCACCCCTCCCCCCTCTCTCCCATCCAACCGCCTCTACTATACATTTTAGATTTACATTTTATACAATACTAATTGAAAAGCCTGCGAAGCTGGCTGAACGAAATCCGACAGAAGGGATAACAAAGAAACATACGAAATACTGCAATAGAAAAGAACATGTGGCCTTTATTGCCATGAAAATAATATTATATGAACAGAAATAACACAGAAATGTATGAAATACAACGCATACACCGCACTATATGAAAACTACCTGCGAGGGAGACACAGTGTTACAACGCATACACCGCACGATATGAAAACTACCTGAGGGAGACACACGGGTTTGACGATTATGTATCTAAAGGATAATTTGACAATACATGTGTTTGTTTGTTTTGGTACTTTATAAAATCTATTAGAGCTCAACCATAAGCGGTACTGCACTGAGTTAGTGTTGTTTTAGTCCCAGGTCATATTTTAGTCTCAGTTTTTATTTCGTTTTTTCTGTAATAATTTTAGTTTTCGTCTAGTTTTAAGCTTTCCTCTAACCAAAGCGAATTTTGCGTATCTAGGTAGCTCGCGAAATTCGCCCCTATTTCGCGGCAATGTATTTATATGGAGATGCTTAAACCGCGTAGAATTTCCGCGGCGGTGCAGAGAAATTTCGCGGCATCGCTTCTTTCAGAGTTTTTTCGCGTTTCGCGAGTGTAAACAATCCAAAATGGCTGCCTAGAAACATCGACTCAAATGAAAATCAAGGTTAAAATTGATATAAATGTCTTAAAATTAACAAATAAGACTTACATTTATATATAGCAACTTGAATTATATCAGATTATACCAAAAAGTAAGTGTTTTTTTTCACTTTTTACTTATAAAATACCATAACTGTAGAAAATATATCATAAGAAGAAAATGTCTGCCGAAGTCTTCAAATAAACAAAAAGAAAATTAAAAAAATCATTATCTTCGGTCGGCTGACGCCTACGTTCGCTTCGCTTAGGTGTAGTGAGGGATTTTCGCGCTTTGAAAAATCTCACGTGAGAAATAGCGCAGCGGTACGCTTCGCTTTGGTTAGAGGAAAGCTTAAGTCTTGCTTCTAATTTTAGTTTTAGTTTTAGTTCTCGTTGACGAAAAGTCAACATTTTCTTTAACGAAGGTTTTAGTTTTAGTTTTCGTGAAAGAAAGCAACACTATATTTTAGTTTCAGTTTTTATTTCGTTTTTTCTGTAATAATTTCAGATTTCGTCTAGTTTTAGTCTTGCTGCTAATTTTAGTTTTAGTTTTAGTTTTCGTCAACGAAAACAACATTACACTGAGTTACTTCAACAAAAACACAACAAATCTGCATTCATTAACTTAATGAAAATATTTAGTTTCTATGGTGTATGTTTTTATTTGCGACTAATAAGAACAAAATTAGTAACAGATATGTCGAAATAACAAGTTGTTGTTTTTTTATTTATCAGCCAGCACAGTCGTGGTACACGGGCGTGCTCGCGGTGGGTCTTTGACACAACAGACTACACGTCAACCATCGTTACACAGGTGACCAGCACCGACTATCTATCTATCTATCTATCTATCTATCTATCTATCTATCTATCTATCTATCTATCTATCTATCTATCTATCTATCTATCTATCTATCTATCTATCTATCTATCTATCTATCTATATGTTTGTCTGTCTGTCTGTCTATCTATTTATCTGTCTGTCTGTCTGTCTATCTGTCTGTCTGTCTATCTATCTATCTATCTATCTATCTATCTATCTATCTATCTATCTATCTATCTATCTATCTATCTATCTATCTATCTATCTATCTATCTATCTATCTATCTATCTATATGTCTGTCTAACTGTCTGAATTAATTGTTCTTGGTTGTGATTCTGCGCATGCTATTGTTTTCCTCTAATGATGTATCCGAATGTTCATCTCATCATTATGTGAATTGAAATCCACAGATGGAGTTTGTCTGCGATCGAGACATTGAAAGATCTCACGCAACCATGACGATAATGGTCGGTCAGGTGATTGGCTGCCTCATTCTGGGTCCAGTAGCAGACTTGTAAGTAATCTTTGGCCACTTAATGCGACATTGCTCTACCTACAGAGGCGGCATCGTGTTACACAATCACACTACCTACGAACACACTCCCCTAACTTTGTTTCGATAAATTTACGGAAGTCTTGAAAACATTCATTAATAATAAAGGCAAATATTTGTTTTAAGAATAGCGATTCACACATGCTTAGTATCGCAGTATTACTGTTTGGAAATTTATCACACGCACACGCACACGCACACGCACACACACACACGAATGGAACTTTAAACAGGTGACTCTGATTGGTTTAATAAAGTAAGTCTTGGTATCCGCTTATCTTTATTCCCATAGAGTTGTATGTTAAATGATTTTCCAAGGTTATTGTAATGTTCCCTTAGCCCTAACGGGCCATCGAATAGATGAAGTGTAGAATTCATCTGTTTTTATAACCTCGACATATGAAGGGATTGTGTGGTTAGCACAACGCCCAGCCGCCTTTACTTCCCCCAACTTAAGTCAGGTACCCATTTAAAGCTGGAAAGGACTTGTGGGACGACTTTTGCACCAAATTTCACCTGAAAAAATTCCATGGGCCTCACCGAGGGTTCGAACCCAGGACTCTCAGGTCGACAGTCGAGTATCTACACCACTCGGTCACCCTTCCCACTCCAAGGTTATTGCCCCTTGCAGATTTTCTCATTTTTAAACTAAAAGTCTGTCTTTGCAATAACAGACGTACACACACACACACACACACACACACACATATATATATATATATATATATATATATATATATTAGGGCTGTACCGGATTGTAATTTTTAGATCCTGCAGGTATCGGAACCGGAATCGGATTGCCGGAATCGGAACAGGAACCGGATTTTACCAAAGTAAATAGTAACTCTTCCAAACGAAGTAGTAAGTTCTCGCCTAACATAAAAAAAAAGATATAAGAATGAAAAATAGAATAAAAATTTAGTTTTTAAGTTCTAGATAGCAAAAAACAGTATTAACCATTAGATCTTGAAGAATGTGACTAAAACTCCTTCCCCAATCTTGAGTTAAGAAAGATAACACTGTCAAAATAACAGGTTCTTTGTTTTAATTTTTTTTTTTAATAAAGCTGTAGCTAATTTAACTTGATTTCTCTTACAATCAAAAAAGAAATGGGTAAAATATCCTAGAAAGTATAATAAACATGTTTATTAATAAATGAATTCCAATATACATATATCTATATATATATATATATATA
>JAGDYQ010000054.1:2906811-2944311 GCA_021962125.1 Bulinus truncatus | reverse complement strand
AGAAATAAACGAATCGTTTATGTATAATTTAGATAAATATATTTACTTCTCATAGCAAACAAATCAATTAAATTTGACATTTATCTCTCCTACAGGGGTGTGTGTAGTTTGACCTACTACGGCCTGGGCCTGAACGTCGGTCAGCTGTCCGGCAACATCTACCTGAACTTCTGCCTGTCCGCTGTTTTCGAGATCGCCGCAACGCTGGTCATCGTCCTGGCCATGGGGAAGTTCGGACGTAAAAGTTTATACTGCAGTTTGTTGTTGCTCGGTTCCGTCTCGTGCATCTTGACCCTGTTTCCTGTTTTGTATGGAGACAAAAGTAAGCGTTGTTCGTGCACATATCATTAGGCCTACTTGACTCTGTTTCCTGCCCTGTAAGCGTTGCTTGTACAAATATCATTTCGCCTTCTTGACCCTGTTTCCTGCCCTGTGTGAAGAAGAAAGTTATCGTTGTTAGTATTAATAACATTAGGCCTACTTGAACCGGTTTCTGTTTATTTGTTTTTGCAACATATTTTTACTTTACTTCGTATGGTCGATCGCTGAAGAACGCTCAACTGCCAAACTGAGAGTCCCAGGTTCAAAAGCCATACGTGATTTTAGTTGGAGAAGTAACAGGAGGCTGAAAGTAGCGCCAGCCACTGATCGTTTAAAATTTCGTGGTTGCAGATCAGAGGTGTGCGGATCTTGAAATTTAGCGTCCGCGTCTGTCCATGGATTTCTATCAATGATCCGCGTCCGCGTCCGCAGAATCTTACAACATTGGTTTGTAGTCAGTCCGCGCGTCCGCATTGCTGAAATTTAACTGTTTAAATGACTTAAAAATTTTTATCGTAACGCTAAAGAAAATTATTAAAACATGAAGTAAAAAGCAACACAATATTTTTTATTCAACTGTTTTTTATTCTTCAAAAAGCCACTTTTATTTATTGATTTATTTTCAGACTCAGTGGCAAAAGTTTACGAATAACTAAAGTATCTATTAAAACTAAATTATTATAGGCAAGAGCGCGAGGATCCGCGTCAGTCCGCAACTTAACCATACGAAGCGTCCGCTGTCAATCCGTGGATTCGGAAAAGTCTGCGGATATGCGTCCGCAAGCGGACGCTTCCGCTGCCCGCTCATCTCTGTTGCAGATACAGATGAATTCTACATTTCTTCTGCTCAAATGGCATTTAAGGCTTAAGGGAACTTTCCTTTACTTTTACTATATTCCTAACCCTTTGAAATACATTTTAAAAATATTACACTAATGAAATGAACATCACGTCCATTTTCTAGTATTTCATTTTAAGATGTTTGTTGAAATTGCATACGATCTGTTTGTGTTTCAGGCGTTCAGTGGACAGTCTCAATGTTGGCTATGATCGGAAAGTTTGGAGTGTCCGGAGCTTTTGCCATCGTGTGGATGTTTACCTCAGAGCTCTTCCCGACATCCTTCAGGGCCAGCGTCACTGGGGTGAGCTCGGCCAGTGCCAGGGTCGGGGCGGTCATCGCCTCGTACATTGCCAATTTGGTCAGTAGAGATCGAACTCATTAATTTCTATATGACAATGATGGGGCGGGGATGGGGTAAATGATGTTGACATGAAGGTCTCGGGTTCGATCACTGTTGAGAAACCGGGTTTTTTTTTTTTAAGGTCCTGGTGAATGATCCCGGCTAAAATGGGGTGGGGGTGGGGGGACAGTGTAGTCTACCGTGCTACCTTCCTGGCCGTTGTATAATCGACTATGAGAGAAGAGCAATGTGAAAAAAAAAACAACAACACCCGATTAATAGAATATAAAGCATAAAGATCTAAGAGATAAGCAGTGCCGCAGGGGGCCCGCAATTTACATATAGCATATCACTCACTACCTGTCATTAGAAGAGGGGCCTTGCAAGCCTCCGTTAAATTGGGGCCGGGGCCCTGCTGATAAGCATCGCATCTAAACAGTAATAATAAGATGTTGATACAAAACAAATAACTTTCGTCAAAGGTGGGAAAGGCTGCTTAGGAATTTTAGGAATTATTACAAAGATTTAAAAAAAAAGGAAAATAAAAGAATTTGTAATATATTGGGGTTACATTTAAAAAAGAAATGCCTATGTTTATTCATAGTATAATTGTTTATTATTTTATTTGCAATTTTAACTTATCAAGAGTTGTTTCTCTTGTAATGTAATCTTGATTATCTGCCCATGATTGACGTAGACCACCGCAGGAGATATAGGGATCATTCTGCCCCAGCTGGTGTTTGGTTCATGCGGACTGGTCGCCTCGGCTCTGGCTCTTCTTCTGCCCGAGACACAGACCCAGCAGCTGCCAGACTCCATTCAGGACGCTGTCAAGTTCTCCACGTAAGGCTGTGTGCCAGTAATGTAAGACAGACAGACAGACATATAGACAGATAGACTACAGCAAGACAGACTTACATACAGGCAGACAGACATATAGACAGATGGATAGATAGATAGACAGACTTATAGACAGATACATAGATTAAAGCAAGACAGACAGACACATAGACAGACAGGTTGATATATAGATAAATAGATAGATGAATGGATAGATAGCTAAAAGATTAGATAGAGAGATAGATAGATAGATAGATAGATAGATAGATAGATAGATAGATAGATAGATAGATAGATAGATAGATAGACAGACAGACAGACAGACAGACAGATAGATAGATAGATAGATAGATAGATAGATAGATAGATAGATAGATAGATAGATAGATAGATAGATAGATAGATAGATAGATAGATAGATAGATAGATAGATAGATAGATAGATAGATAGATAGATAGATAGATTAACACGTACAAAAAACCGGCTAGAGAAAAGATTTATAAATAGAAAGTTTATAAATATTGCCACGTCATTTTAATGATGTTAGCGCACACTCATTTCAAACAACAGACCAAAAATAAAGTTAGGACATATAAGATAGCCACAAATCGTTTCAATTATTACACTCATGAGCTAACGATCGTCACATTAAAAATAAACTTCCTCTCTTTACCATGGTCAAACTCGCTCTGTCCTCTTTTACCTACAACCCCCCCCCCCACAACCTCCTCGTCTCACCCCATCCACCAATCACAGTCATCATGCCCCCACTGGCCACACTGGTCGGCCTCCATTCACGACTTGACCTTCCATCCTTTTCCCGATCAAACCCACGCAATACCATTGAAACACATCAACCGAACCCCACACCGTTCTCCACTCTCTCCCCACCTTTCACCCACTATTTAAACTGGTTCCGTATGAGAGTGAATACCTTACTTTCCTGGACATTTTAAAGCCCGGTAACATACCGGATATTTAGACATGTAGTTGTAATAAATAAACACATTAAAAAAAACAACAACAACTGATGAATAAACAAAATACACTGTTATAATGATTGATATAACCAGTGATGTGATGTATTGGCCAAATAAGAAGTAAAGGAACGCGTAGTGGGAGCCAAAAAAATAAGTGGGAGTTGTCGGGACATGAAAAAGTACTGGAGGAACGCGTTCCGGTTCTGAAAAAAGGTAAGGGAACGTCGATCCACCGCGTTCCCCTCCCAATAGACCACTGGATATAAATGGAGCAACGCACGAATTTATAAACACATAGATAGAAGGAAATGCAGATAAACATAACTTATAGTAAGGAAAGTGCCGCTTTAAAAGTTCTAATAGACCAGATACGCAATTGCCTAGGGCCCCGTTGCCTAAGGGGCCTCTTTTAGTATTATTTTGTACATAATCTGGTGTTAAGAGGGCTCCGATAGGCACTTTTTTTCTTAGGGCTCCAAAATAGATAGATAGTTATACCACTGAGACATAGAAAGATGGAATAGAAGACCTTCTTTTCATGAAATTTTCACTTCCTCTCAGAGATAAAAGGATTGAGAAATCCAGCCAAGAAAATGATGGGGCGGACATCAAGATGGTGACCAGCTTCGAATTCAAGACGCCCAAGTCCCATGGAACGACATCAGCTTGAGATTGCAGAGGCGCACACACTAGAATTGTTCTCACACCACCACAGCTCCCGCCAGATCCATCCCCTCAGGTCGAGCCTTTTTTGACGACGCCTCTGTCAAGAAACCAATTTTTTTAAGCTATTCTGCACAGAAAGAATGGACTTTGTGCATGTGTATCTTACAGTATTAAGTGAGGCGGAGTTATGGGTTGGTTTATGCTTGTGTTGTGTGGGTTATATTAGTGGTAGGTGGCTTATGTGTGTGTGTGTGTGTTGGTCGGGACATGTTTGTGACTGTTGGGTTATATTTAAGAATTTTGTGTCATGTTTTTGAAGAACCGTTTTCATGTATGGTGGTTGTGTTATACTCGTGATGAGGGGCTTATATATGTAATGGTTTGGTTATGCTTGTGATGGTTGGATTAAATTTAAGATAGTTGGATTGCGTTTGTGGAGAGTTGTCTATATTCATGATGGTCGCATTATTTTTTATGAGAGCTGGATTACATGTCTAATGATTTTGGGCCATGTTTGTGATGGTCAGGTAATGTATGTAATGATTTAATCATATTTGTGATGGTCATGTAATGTACGTAATGCTTTAAACATATTTGATAACAGGGGCGTATGTTTGTGTAATTACTAGGGTTATATTTTTAATGCAGTTGCTACGGTTCCAAGGATGTGCGCATGCGCGATAGCCGGACTCCGAATATTTTTTTTCGGGGTCCGGCTATAGATATTGCTCCTAACCCTAACCATATCCCTAACCCCCTAACCCACTAACCCTAACCCTAATCCTAATCCTAACCCTATTCCTAACCCTAGCCCCGAATACAAAAAAATATGCAATAATAAACAGTCCATCTACCGCGCATATCCGTTACTTGCAATTTTGTTGTGTTTTGTTTTAATTACTTAAAATCTAAATTCATAGTGATAAGCTCTTTTAGGTGCTCCTTCCCATCATGCATAGAGGCCTTATGACTTTCATGCTCTGTCATTCTCATCCACCTGAAAATTGCTATATTAAGAAACTTACTTTAAAGATCGTTGACATTTAGCAGGTAGAATAACTGAAAGTGAATCCAAAAGTGTGTTGAAGAATTGTCTCCCTTGAGACTATATCTAACAAGAACAAAAATGAAATATGCTAATAAGATTTATTACTATTCAATGGTGTATTCAGAAATTTTTTTGAAATTTGATTATCTCACAGCTACTACACAATATACTAAAGTATTACTTTTTTTTTTCAAAGGTATATACTTAGAATAATAACGAAACAAAATAGCACAGTACTCGCTTTTCATGGGATTAATCAAAAGCAGTTGATTGTGTAATTCAAACTGATTATCAGAAAAAATAAAAATAAAGTGGAATCGTTCAAGAGAGTTCTGAAAGTGAAGATGTCAAGTTCATATGATCTCCAATTGAGATTTTTTTGAAAAAAAAAAAAAGGGAAAATATTGTGTGAAGACAGTTGAATGCAAACATGTATCTTTTTTTTGTTTTTTTTACATTGGGCTATAAGATTTGTGATATATTATCTACCTCTATGTATAAACAACAACAACAGTGGTTCTAAAAGTGTGACCAGTGACCTGATTTGAACTGGGTCATCAATATTGTTGTATAGTTACTTAATCGGTAATATATACAATTAATGTTACTATTCATTTTGTGTGTGTGTGTGTGTGTGCGCGCTTTCTCTAAGTATCTGTTGTGAAAGATGAATTAGTTTCTTAATGGTTTGCTTTAGACCCAATCAATGCTCTAAACAGATTTTTAATTTTTTTTGTCTTCTTCCTTTCATTATTTGAAAAAAAAAAAATAAACTGGTTCAGAAAAATATGGAATCGTGTTGTCATTTTCTATTTAACGAAACAATAGATTCATTTTTTTTTAAATTGGGTGGTAGAACATATGCCACCCCTTACTTCATTCAGAGTATTTGTCTGTACTATGTCTGTACTATGTCTGTACCACGTCTGTACCATGTCTGTACCATGTCTGTACCATATCTGTACCATGTCTGTACTATGTCTGTACCACGTCTGTACCATATCTGTACCATGTCTGTACTATGTCTGTACTATGTCTGTAACTTATCTGTACTTTGTCTTTTCCGTGTCTGTACTATATTTGTACCACGTCTGTACCATGTCTGTACCATGTCTGTACCATATCTGTACCATGTCTGTACTATGTCTGTACCACGTCTGTACCATATCTGTACCATGTCTGTACTATGTCTGTACTATGTCTGTAACTTGTCTGTACTTTGTCTTTTCCGTGTCTGTACTATATTTGTACCATGTCTGTACCATGTCTGTACTTTGTCTGTACCATATCTGTACCATGTCTGTATCATGTCTGTACCATGTCTGTATTAGCTTTTTACTATTGAATCTAATTATATATATATATATATATATATATATATATATATATATATATATATATATATATAAATAATGTGCTTAATGTATCTGCCATTAGGAATTCTATGATTTCAAACAGAGTGGCGTGGAATAGCAGCTGATGGCTTTAACAACAATTCCTGCAAATACGAATACTCAGCGATGTATAAAAAAAAATAATTAATAGAATGAAAAGTAAATATAAATATACGAGACACGATAAATAAACAATTAAAATCATATGATTTGTTCATCAATAGAAATTAGAAATTATAAACATTGATGTATAGGAATCAAGAGATAAAGATCTCGTCATTACAGGGACTTGTCAAAAAAAAAAGAGGAATGAGTCAATATAATTTAAAGGCTTGGTACAACCGCTAAGTCCAAATTGATTTAGTTTTAGTGTTGAGGAGGGTGGGGTTTACGATAACAGGTCAATACACACCTTGGTGCCGGGACTTTTTTTTTTAAGCATTGCATGTATTTACGCAAAGAAATAGGCATACTGCGGCCCGAGGACCCAATGCGGCCCTTTTGAATGTTTGATCCGGCCAGCACATTTAAAGTTTAAGTTCATCTAATTATATCAACTCATTTAAAGACTTTATCAGTCTGCTCTATGCCTCTCCCTTCTGTCAAATGTAAGAACCCACTGCGGCCCGCAATTAAAAAAAATGTGCCCACCCTTGACCTAGATAATCTAGGTGCGGCTCAATCTTATAACATTTACCTATGTAGGTCAATACACTGTTGGTAGGTTGAATAGATGACTTCATATGTGTGAAGGAGTTAAAGTTGAATTAAATATACACTGTTTGATTTTGTTTGTGCATGTGTGTTAATCACACTTTTTAAGTGACTATAGAGAGTATGAATTTTCATGTTATTATGTGACTTGCTTAGTTACTTACTTGAGCTTGAACTAGAGAGTCGTGTTTAGTTTTCTTCTCTATGAGAGTCAGTTTAATGGTCAAGAACGATTTTGCATAATCAGTTTGGTAGTCAATATCATTTAACATGTTTTCTACTTTAATGTCTTCGTTCAATAAATGTGCCAATGAATCAGCTGTGCAGCTTTGAGACTCTTATTTATGATGTGTTTATGAATATTTGTGTCGAACATACCAGACTTCACCACGCTACCGTACGCCTCCAAGTTTATGCTATTTATCTACATCAAAGTATAACATCATACCTTTACAATATGTTATTCATCAATGTGTTTTTCTTTTGCTATTTCAACAAACTTTGGTCTTAAATTCAAAAAGTCAAGATTGACAACCAAATAAAAGAATTGTCACATTAGGGTCCTCATGTCATATAGTTGCTACTGTTCCTCCTCTGTCTATCTATTTCTTTAATTTATGGTCTTTCCCCCCACGCCCTTCTTTTGTCCCACAAACTAAACTTCAGAAAAGTGATTCTCAAAGTCTTACGCTTTGCGACCCACAGAGTACAATTTCGTTTAAGTGACCCACCCAACTGTAAAACTTTTTTTTTTGTTTTTCGAGATAAACCTATAAAAAAAAAATAGAAACAGTCTGAAAAAATAAAGAGAATAAAATTGACATTAATTATGTGTTGTTTTTCCCCTTTATATCGGTTATAAACACTGTTTATATTTGTAAAATATTAGAGTAATAAAGCTGTAATTATGTACATATCGATATTCGATCCACGATTTAAAAATTTGCATTTTTTTCTCTACCCCCCCCCCCCCGTGAAATTAATCCTACAATTTTAGAACCACTGTTTCAAGATATTGTTGTATAGCTATACGTTTACAGTGTCTATAACGATGTAATGACTTCAGAAAAAAAAACATATTCATTAAAAAGAAATAAGACAAAAATATCATGTCGTTCTTCACATTGGATTCGACCCATGTTGGCTGCTGATTGAAAGACACTTCACTGCTACACATCGGTTAATAAAGATGCATTCGTTTATCAGCACTTGCCTATTATCAGGTATGGAACTTTTTTTTTTAGTATTCTGGCGCGTTATCAGTTTCATGTAAAAAAAAAAAACTCTTAAAGAAATAACTGCCTCAACTATTGTTATATTCAGAAGTATAACAATTGTAACATTATTTTGGTGAATAATAATGGGATTTGTTTATTTGTTATGCAGAGATTGTTAGCATTAATGTTTTTTTCTTCTTTCTTTTTCTTTTTGCTTGGTGGGGAAAGAGGTGTTAGTTTATGGTCTACTTGTATCCCCCCAGTCTATCTATCTATCTATCTATCTATCTATCTATCTATCTATCTATCTATCTATCTATCTATCTATCTATCTATCTATCTATCTATCTATCTATCTATCTATCTATCTATCTATCTATCTATCTATTAGTATCTATCTATCTACCTAAATACCTACCTGCCTATCTATTCAATCTATTTCTAAAATGACTCTAATTGACTTCTTTTATTATCTTCCTTTGATTTTCTTTCAACAAATACTTCAATATTGGAGTCCATTGTTATTCATAACCTTGACTTGTCATTTTTTTTAAGGTTTAAGAAAATAAGCGAACCAAATTTAAACTAACTATCACCTAATTATATCTAGCTCCTGACAGCACACACACACTGACCTATGTACATCGGGTAGAGTTTTATAGTATTTTAATGGCGGCAATGAAGTCTAGCTCCTGACAGTACACACTAGGTATATGACTTCAAAAACAAATTTTGTAATTTTACAAGTGGCGTGCCAGATTTTGATGAGCTTTTATATAAAAATAATAAATACAACAAAAAATCATCAATTTTGTTGAAAAAGTTCACCCACCAAAACATTTTTTAGTTTAAAAATAATCCTTTTGGCTCTTTTTACTGAAGTTTACTTTTACTCCAGTTGGTTACCATTAAAATTCTATTTCCTGTTCTCCATGTTAGATTTTTCAATTATACTTGAGTTTGAATGATTATTTTAATTTTGCTTAATTTTATTCTTAAAAATGTCTTACAAAAAGTCACCACTTTCCGTTGCTAAAAATAAGGACAAATGAACTAGTAATTTGAAAAAAATTCAAAACACTCTTAAGAAAAGAAACAAAATTGGAATCGAGATCGAGCCATTGCATTCACATTCTAGAATGCCAAAAGAGAGGATGACAATTGGTCGCTACATAGGCTTGGCCTCTATGGAACAATCCAGATTGAAAAGAGTTGCAGCACTCAGGAAAGAAGTAGAGCTATTATGGAGCGTTTTAAATTTCCCAATACTGTCTTTGCGATCAGTGAGCAGAAAAATTGAAACTTTAATTAAAAGGTATGATGTTCATTTGAAAAAACCTGTGGGTGACATACGGGAGCAGTTTGATAAGTTATTTGATGTCACAAACAAAACTGGTCAATGGTTATGTGCTGAGGACAAAAAACTTTACGAAATACAAATTCAAAGTGGAGGTAAGACGGGATATACTACAACTAAAATTGCTAGTCAAAGTACAATTCATCCATCAAAACGGAAAATTGTTTGCAAGATTAATGAGGCACAACAACAACAAAGCAGTTTTGAAAGTTCCAGTGATTCAAGTGATAACGAGAATTCTCAAAGTAGCTCTGACGTTGCTGATGCAATGCAGTCATCCACAGAAAGCTTGGATCAAAGCACACATAAGAAACAATCACAGCAATCTACTTCTAGTGCAGTTTAATTAGTTCAATCTGGGAAACTACCAGCTCGAAGAGCAGCATTGGTAAGCAAAATTTTGCATAAGTCCGGCGTAAAAATAGCAACTCCTTCTCAGTCAGGTGTCTATCGAGCTGTATTCAGAGAAGCAAGTAAACTAAAATAAACATTAATAAATACTTTGCGTAATAGCTTATGGAGTTTACATTTTGATGGTAAAATTATGAAGAAAAAAGAACACCAAGTAGTTGTATTAAAAAATGAAGCAAAAGAAGTGAGGCTAGCCGTCTTAGTTTTACCTGATGGCAAAGCTGCTACGATCGGATCTGCCATTCAAAAAGTTTTAGATGAATATAACTTATGGTCAGATATAAAGATGATAGTGTCAGACACTACAAATGTTAATACAGGGTCGAAGTCTGGTGTTGTGGTGAAACTTCAGAAACTGTTTGTTCAACATGGTGAGTCTGCACCAGTCTTTATAGATTGTCAGCACCATATACTTGATCGTGTTCTTAGACACGTGTGTGATGCATTGCTCTGTGATTCAACTGAGTCTCCTAACATAAATTATCCATTTGTAAATAAGATACTTAAAGATTATGAAATGTTAAAAAAAGATTTTGAAAGTAAAACAAAGAAATGTGCTCCAATTTTAGAAAAACAGGAAATAGGTTGGAGAGATGATATCAAATTTTTGCACCATCTAATTTGCGTTTTTGAGCATTTTAAGAGTTCTCAACAAATGCCAAAAGTTAATTTTAGCGTACTGCCTGGCCTCAGCAATGCCCGATGGAACTCTCGAGCAATTTTTGCATTGTTGGCTTTCATACTATTGCCTGATGAACGAAAGAACCTTCAGAAATTGTGTGAATTTATATGTGGACATTGGAGTGATCATCATTACAAAGCTGAACAATATGAACTTCTTTTCCATGCTGTTAATGATTATCCAAAAGGGTTGCGTTGTCTTCGAACTCATTGGTCTCAAAGTCCATCTCCAATACTCACTCCACGTAGCAATGCTTGTACAGAAAGAGCAATAAAAGTTCTGCAAGATATTATTCCCCTTTGCCACTCACCAGAGAAACTGAATTTACGTTTTATTTTTACAAATAAAAGTTTATGAAACAATACTTGAAATTATTAACAAATGTCAATTTTTCTAAAACTTCAAAATGTTTGGTGGGTGACATTTTTCAATTTTTTTAATAAATTTGATATGGTTTTGTGTTTCTACAATAAAAACTCATCTGTTGATGGTATGCCATACAAGTGTTGTTCTGAAGTCATATACCTAGTACACACACACTGACCTATGTACATTGGGTAGAGTTTTATATTATTTTTATGGCGGCAATGAAGACCAGAGTGAATGACTTCGAGTTTGTGGTGCTAAATATATTCAAGTCCTTTACAAGTGTTACATGGTATTATTTTTTATTTCTTTGACTCGACTGATCAAGCTGGGACCTAGTCTGGTGTTCTACTCTCTACAGCCCTGGTAAGGCTCAGTCCGTCCGAACTATATATCTTGTTTTCTCGATCAAATGTTTTCCTCTACTCTCACTCCCATGTTTTTTAAAAATCTTACTTGACCACATCTATTCATCTGCTTCTCGGTCTGACCCTTGGCGCCTCTTTTCTTAAGTATTGCTTGACCACATCTATTCATCTGCTTCTCGGTCTGACCCTTGGCGCCTCTTTTCTTAAGTATTGCTTGACCACATCTATTCATCTGCTTCTCGGTCTGACCCTTGGCACATCTTTTCTTAAGTTGTTTGCTAAGTTGGGTTAAGGCTACCATGCAACTTAAAATCGGGTACCCATCAAGGGACTTTCACCAGTGACCTGAAAAAGAATCGAACATGGAAACCCTCCGGTTGACCGTCGAACGCTCGTTCAGGTATTAATTTTTATTTAAATCTAACGATAACAGGGCCCCGAGAGGTTTGTTTTTCTTAGAGTCCCCAAACATCTATTGAAGTCTCTGGTTAAGGCCTCAAATACCAAATAACGGTCCTGTACAAACCACCTGTATGCTATTGGCTATATTGATTCAAATATCGGCCATACTTCTTTTATAAAGTTCTCTGCAACTTCTTAAAAATTCACCAGATGTAAATTATATAAGTTTTATTTTATTCATGCCCTTAGCCGACGTAATCGTTGGGGGAAGGGGAGATATTTTTTTTTTTTGTATTTTTTTTTTTTTGGATTAACAAGTGTTGAGTCCTGTACCCAGGGCGCCGAGAGCCAACACGGGCCCCAGGGCAGGACATCACTGCGGGCCTCTTAATAAACAATGAGTCGTGAAAAAATTGACATAGTCGGGGCGGCCGGGCCCCCTTACCCCCCCCCTTCTAGGCGTGCCTGCCTGTACCTTTTACATGTAAGTCAAGTTCCGATTGCAGAGCTACAATAAGAAATTTGTAAGAAATGGAATACAGTCAGCCGCTGATATAAAAAACAGGAATGGGTGTGGACAAAAGATGATTAGATAAAACACGCTGTGTGGAATAAAATTATTTTTAAATGTCGGGTTACCAGTGAAATAGAACCATAAAATGTAACAAGAAAAATGTTAAGTGTGTAGTTTAAAAAAAAAACACTTCTCATTTTATTGTAGATTATAAATATTAGTCAAAAACTCTTGCAGAATAAACTTTCAGGGTTTTATAACAACCATCTACAGCAGTGATTCCCAAACTTTCAACATCGGTGTACCCCCCCCTTTTTTTTTATTTATACGTAATACTGAGTAGGCCTACCCCTAGTTAAAAAAAAACAACTTCCATATACATGGGCGTCGCTAGGAATTTGTCCGGGGGGGGGCAAAAATTTTCCAGGGGGGGGGGCAAATTACAACTTTATGACATTTTTTTTAAATGTAAGGGGGGGGGGAGCGAATACCCCCCTCTTATATGACATTTTTTCAAAATGTAGGGGGGGGGCGATTTGCCCCCCCTTGCCCCCCCCCATGAATACGCCCATGTCCATATATAATTTTTACGGTCATGATTCCCCCCCCCCCCCATTTCATTGTTTTCACTTTATCCCTGCATAATATTTACCCGACGTTCTCAAGCCGATGCGTGCCCCCGTCTAAAATCTAGTGTTGTTTTAGTCCCAGGTCATATTTTAGTTTCAGTTTTTATTTCGTTTTTTCTGTAATAATTTTAGTTTTCGTCTAGTTTTAGTCTTTAGTTTTAGTTCTCGTTGACGAAAAGTCAACATTTTCGTTAACGAAGGTTTTAGTTTTAGTTTTCGTGAACGAAAGCAACACTATATTTTAGTTTCAGTTTTTATTTCGTTTTTTCTGTAATAATCTCAGTTTTCGTCTAGTTTTAGTCTTGCTGCTAATTTTAGTTTTAGTTTTAGTTCTCGTTGACGAAAAGTCAACATTTTCGTCAACGAAAGTTTTAGTTTTAGTTTTCGTCAACGAAAACAACACTACTAAAATCTAGGCGAAACACTGATCAGCATTGTCAACACGTGACTTAAAGTATCAAATAGAAAGGAGGGAAAGATATGGAGCAAATATAATCGGAGACAGCTGAAAAATAGAATTTCATAATTAGATATAAAACTATTAATTTTTTTTAATCGACTATTTTTGAACAAACACACACACACCGACACACATTTGAAATTAAAATTAACAATACTCGGAAAGAAATAAAAAATAAATATCACAAATATTCACACCATGTTATAAATCTGCCAACATTATATATATATATATACATATATATATATATATATATATATATATATATATATATATATATATATATCGGTGTTGATAGCTACGAGCAATTGTAAATAGAGATCTTTTTTTTTAAAGATTTATAAGCGCGCTACACCACTCATCGCCCCCCGAAAACTTGAGAAAACATTTTTATTAGCTGTGTGTCTACAAAGCATTGCGCCCTCCACACCACCCGGACATCAGAGGCGTTGCGAAGGTGGGGGCATCATGCCCCTGGCGCTACTCGCAAAGGGACGCCAAATGGTATATTTCGCTTATAATATTATATGGTTTTCGGGGGCGCTAAAAATATTAATAAGGTTTTGTTCCCCGGGCGCGAGTTAAGCTCGCTACGTCACTTGCCCGGCATACCAGTTTTTTGTTTTAATTAACTGGTGGAAGACTAAGATATTAAGCTTAATGATTAAATTCTGCAAGTATAAATACAGAATTAAAGACAAAAACGACTCATTAAATTGAATGTTATCGAGCATATCAAGTGGAGATAGGGGGGGGTGCTGCAGTTCCACAGTGCCTACCGATTTAATGTATGCTCAAAAAATTACTCAAGAAGCATAAAATATTTTTTGTAAGTTATTTTTCGCTCAATATCCTCTCCTAGTTTTGAATAGATAAAGGGACTGTGAAGTTGTATTGGGTAGTTCATACGTTGTCGGGGCCGCAGGCAGAAACTAAAAATATTTAAGGGTGGGGGGGCCTCATGCAAAACTACCTTAGGGGCGCCCATTGCGATTGAATTAAATTATTTGATGAATTTTTGACTTACAGTCAAGAATTAATATTCATGATTTTTTTTTTTTCTTTTCTCTGTCAGCAATATACTGCCAGATGGTGTCGTCTGAATCAGTGACTTATAGAGCGAGTTGTACACAACAAGAAGTAAGCTGTTAGTTAAGTGTGTGTGTGTGTGTGTGTGTGTGTGTGTGTCTATGTTTGTGTGTAGGGGGCATTGTCTATGTGTGTGTGTGTGTGTTTGTTGTGTGTGTGCGCGAATATCCGTTCTTACTTTCTTCGAAGGACTAAGGCGAAGGAGCGTTTGGAAGGGGGCGGGGTGTCAAACGGATAAGGTACATTTGAAGTCTTTATGCACAGGTCATTGTGTGGTTTTATTTCAAAAAAAAACAAACAAACTAAACGATGTCGAAGTCTCTCCTTCTAATTCTCTTGGTAAGTAAAGTAAAAGTTCCCTTAAGCCCCCAAAGGCTCATCGGAGTCGCTCTGATGTGAGTATATGTATGCTAAACATAGACATGAACGTATAGCATACGTAGCTACCACACATTGAATTCTCCTCTTTCTTTTATCAGAAAGTGTCGGCGATGAGGGTGAACACAACAGAAAGGCTGGACAGATTTAGAGCTGCTCTGTCTGGTATACAAATTGACTCCAGAACGTTGTCAGCTTTCATCATCTACTCGGGTGACGCCCATAATGTAAGTACTGCGATTAATTACGTGTGGGTTTTTTTTTTTTTGTTCTCTCTGATAGTAATATATGTGAGGACAAAAATAGAAAATAAAAATGCTAAGAGATATGTAGGCTACATATATCTGCGGTGATTTCTATTAAAAAAAAACGAAAGCAAGTTGATGAAAGAAGGTCACTGCGGCTTGAGATGGATGCTTTGGAGCAAAAATGTTCTAGGGTATATGGGGGTGGGGGGCGGGGGGGGGGGGGCTATGCAGAGATGGTTGGTGACACTATTCAATGGTACCTGTCGAGTAGGTTAAGTTTTAAAGTAAATGATGACAATAGTGGATTAGCAGGCAGTCGTTGACTTAATGCAGAAACTTTTTTTTTATGGTTGGGTGGATGCTGGGGTGAACGCCTATGCCCTCCCCCCTCCCCTCACCACTACTAATAGAGCCACTTGTCGGGGCTATTTTTCAAGCCACAATGAAGGGCAATCTTAGCACCTGCCAGGGACCCTGGGCTAAAATGATTTTAATATTTGTAGGTTGTTCTTGGGGCCCCAGATATAATCGGCCCAATTTTTGCATGCGGCGGCTTCAAATGTGCTATTTCTACCCCCCCCCCCCCACACACAAGCGTTAGAAAGACCCTGACTGCGTGGTTAAGAGGCAGGTTCAAGCTCTGTCGACACCGTCGCTACACTTGTACTCCGTAGCGCCGCCATGGTCACAGCAGCCATGGCTCCTGTAAAGGAGGGGGGGAAGACGTAGAACGCATCAAACAGTAGACTTAACCTCTCGCCACAGGTCAAAGTGATGAAGGTACATCAAACAGGAAACAGTAATATCAAGACAGTCAATCAGGGGAAACTAATGTCCTTGATCTCTTCGAATCTCAACCGCCGACTTTAAACAAGGCAGTGTGCAGCCCCGTAGCGTGAAAATTCTACAGGAGGGGCCAGGCATTCTACAGCAGGGGCCAGGCAATATCGGGGGGGGGGGCAGGTAATACATTTTACTAAGTAGAACAAATAAGCAGGGGGAGGCAGACAAAAGGCCCGCTGCCCCCCCCGCCCGCTACGGGCCTGGCAGTGTGAGTGATTAAAGAAAAAAAGGTGTAGGTAGAACTGGGGTGGACAAACTATTTGTGTCGCGGGCCACGTTGGGTTCCTAAATTTGTCGGACGGATCGGAACAAGTGCAGATAGTTTTGAATGCGGACTGGCATCGACTTCTAATACATAATCGGCTAGCCTGGCGAGCGTGAAGGCGAGCGTGTGTATAACTTCCGCGGCTAAAAATAGACTGGGGAATTCCAAAATTTTAGTCTCACTCAAGGGGGGTGAGCTCTTGCTTGGCTAAAAATAGTCTTGGGAATTCCAAGTATGCGCAAATTATGTAAAGCTGTAAAGATGGTCAAAGGGATACAACTCAATTATACGGAGTCACTCGCCGGTCCGGGTACCGGGCCTTTGATGTAGTATGTAAATAAATGTAAACGTCTAAACATTAAAAGCTAGCTGCTGTGCTTCACTTCTGAAACGAGTTGGTGGATCGGATTAAACAAGTTTGCCCAACAACTCAGATTTACCGCAGGGAAATTACTTTTCGCAATTATTCATTCATTAGTTAATTTAAAACTCAGGTTTATCTATGTATTTGTTTTGTATTACAGAGCGAGTACCCAACAAAACATGACAAGAGAAGGGATTTCATCTCTGGCTTTGAGGGGTCAGCGGGTGAGATAAATTACATGTAGTCATCTCTGTAATATAGTCATTTCTAGCTTAAAACTTTATTAAAAGAAATATAACAAAAAAATTAAGGACAAGTAACATGTTCAATTAAAAATTGGTGTTTTGAATCTCTTGTTTTTCTTTGCGACATCTCTCCATCTCTTTTACTCTTTACTTTCTGGGATAAACTAAGCATCCTCTTCCTTCTCTTTATTACAATTAGAGCCGTTGGGGGGGGGGGGAGAGATAGAGAGAGAGAAAGGGTAAACATATAGAGGCTTGGAGATATTTGGGATCCTAGTCAAATATAATTGTCTGCGCTTAGATAGCATCGGATTAAAAATAGAATTAGTACAGGAATGGCGACCCGTCGGCGGTGTGTGGCTCCAGCTCTGGTTTATCCATCCATTAAAAAAAAACAGTTCTGATTAACGCCATGCTTTTTGGGTTAGCGCCCCTACGCTTTCTCTTTTTTTTTTTTAATTGGAGTGATGGGAAAAGAGGAGGGGGGGGAGCTTAAAACGTGCTGGTAAAAGTCGTTATATTATGTGTCAGGCCTAGTTGTATGTCCAGCGCTGACCAATGGTGTGTGTATGTATTCTTGCAGGTACTGCGGTCATCACTACCTCCAAGGCCGCCCTGTGGACAGACGGCCGATACTTCGTGGAGGCGGAGGAGACCCTGGACTGTAACTGGATTCTGATGAAATCAGGTCAGGTGGGAGTAACATTGAACTCAGTTACTCTATCACTTATATAATTTATTGCAAGTAAAAAAGAAGTGATTTGTTGGTAATTTATTAATACATTTCTGTGTCTGTGGTAATTTATTAACACCTTTCTGTGTCTGTGGTAATTTATTAATACATTTCTGTGTCTGTGGTAATTTATTAATTCCTTTCTGTGTCTGTGGTAATTTATTAATACCTTTCTGTGTCTGTGGTAATTTATTAATAACTTTCTGTGTCTGTGGTAATTTATTAATTCCTGTCTGTGTCTGTGGTACTTCATTAATACCTTTCTGTGTCTGTAGTACTCTATTAATACCTTTCTGTGTCTAAGATAGAAAGTCACATTCAGTGACATTGACATACATTTTTTTGTTTCCAAGAATGTACTGTAAATTAGGTTTAACAGAAACAGAGACCCAATAAGATCATTTTGTTTCTTTTACTAAATCCCCAGGCGTTGCGGGCACACCAAGCATATCTGCCTGGCTGAACGAGGAACTACAGGATGGCGACTATGTTGGAGTGGACAAGACACTGGTCACGCATGGTATAATGATGATGTATCCTATTATATTACTACGAAACATGTAAAATGTAAAACTATTCCTAGTTTGCTTGGTTTTTTTTTAAAGAAAGGAAACACCGACTAATAATAATGGACTTCAGTAACTACAGTCTGTGCACAAACGTCAATGTTGTTTGTTACTGATTATTATTTTTCACTGCCCCCCCCCCCAACCAGCCAAATCGCTTTAAATTATGTATGACCTACACCCCCCCCCCCCAGCGTCTTTCACCAACACACGAGATGCTCTGCTGTTGCTGTCCAAGAAACTGGAACTGAAAGCCATAGACAGCAGTTTAAATCCAGTGGACCAGGCGTGGGGTGACGACCAGCCTCAGCAACCCAATAATACCATCAATGCCCTCGAGATGAAATTCTCAGGTAAAACTGAAACGAAAATGTAAATAATTTCATTTGCTATAGAATAATTCATTTAATATCGACGAAGGTTCAATGGAAGGGGGGGGGGAAGATAAAGATTGTATCTGGGGCTGAGGTACTGTTTCCTTTTATTTTTGCCGCGACTGCTAAGGAATGTTTCTCAAACATTTGCGATTCGCGACACCCTAACCCAGTGGTCGGTAAACAAAGAGCCAAATATTAACATTACAACAATTTAAAAAAAGGGAGCCAAATCTGCTTTTATTACACTAAATAAGTAGTACACTAAATAAGTTGTATACTAATTAAAACTAAATGCCAGAGCCGCACTTAAGGAGCCAAGGAGCCACATGCGGCTCCGGAGCGGCACTTTGCCGACCACTGCCCTAACCTATTCGTTTTTATTTTATTTTCGCGAGCCACCAGAAAATAATGAAAAAAAAAACAAACCAAGGGTAAAAGAAATAAATTATTAAATTAACTAATACCATTTACTCATTTTAAACTGGGTGAACATTTACAATGATACAAATCAGGATTACTCCCACTGGGCTAGAACCTGGGACCCTTAAATTTGACAGTCGCTCATCTGTCGACAGGTTAAACTGAACTTTTGTAGTACATTTGAACTGCCTTTGTCTAAATATATAAGTAAAAAGTAAGGGGTTAAAAAAAAAGCTACACAAATGATGAAAATATGAATAAATACATTTGGTTTCAGCCAAAAAAAAATAGAAATTAGAAATGTTCCAACTGTCACATGGAACCTCAGGTATACTGTTAGCTCAATACATGTATATATTAAAACACTAGCTTGACATCAAACTATTTACCTCAGAAGGATGCTCCCTATAGGCAGCCCAGTAGCGTGAAAATTCTACAGCAGGGACCAGGCATTCTACACCAAGGACCAGGCATTCTACAGCAGGGGCCAGGCATTCTACAGAAGGGGCCAGGCATTCTACAGCAAGGGCCAGGCATTCTACAGCAGGGGCCAGGCATTCTACAGCAGGGGCCAGGCATTCTACAGCAGGGGGCCAGGCCAATAGCGGGGGGGCATGCAGGAAATAAATGTTACTAAGTAGAGCAAACAAGCCGAGGGGTCGGGGGGCAAACAAAACGCAGGAGAGGCCCGGCCCCCCTCCCCTGCCCCGCCCCGCCCCCTCCCGCACGCTATGGGCCTGCCTATAAGGCGAGCAATTTTTAGTTCTACATGTGTTCGTATGGTGACCTTTGGGGGGGGGGGAAGTTCATGAATTATGTAATCTTTATAGGACCTTGTAGATATCTTCCTATTCGCTGTTTTTTCTGTGTTTTATTTCCAGGACTTAGATGGCAAAATAAAATGGATAACTTAAGGGCCAACCTCACTTCGAAAGGGGCGGGGGCTTTTGTTGCCACAGCCCTGGAAGATGTTGCCTGTAAGTATGCCAGTCATTGGTAAACAATAAAATCGAACGCAATTTCGGTTGTTGTTTATTTTGAAGAAGAACAAAACAAAAAAAAATATAATTCTTTAAAAAAAAAAGATGTAGTAAATGAGAGGACAATTTCTTAGAATTACACCCCACAATAATGTAACGATTTCATTAAATGTTATTTCATTTTAATACATAATATTAAGATGAATGCCATTCTTAAGTTGATATAAATAATATTGCAATGTATAGTGGCGCGCAGTTATAGCACATATGGCTTGAATTTAAAAATGTGACATAATTTTAAAAGGGTTGTTCAATCATTAAAAAGGGTTGTCAATCAATTAAAAAGAGTTGTTTAGCTTTTTAAAAGGGTTGTTCAATCTTTTTGTTCGATCAATTAAAGGGCTGTTCAATCTATTAAAAGGGTTGATCTATCTATGAAAAGGGTTGTTCATTCTTTTATAAGGGTTGTTCCATCTTTTAAAAGGGTTGTTCCATCTTTTAAAAAGGGTTGTTCAATCTGAGAGGGACAGATGTGGAGTACACGCCTTTCTTCCTGGCGTATGCTGTGGTCGAAATGTCAAGAATAAGGTAAGGGGAATTTTTTTTTATTTCCATTAATAAAATTGTAAATTTAAAAAAAAACAACAACATATATAGTGGGTTTTTTTATATTACTAATAACATATCAATTTATATAGTGTCACTCTTTCTGTGTTATTATCTATTTAAATTGTATATCCACCCATCTATATAACCTTATATCTATTGCACACCCGTCTATTCGTCTATCTATTTATTGTGGTTGCTGCTGCTATTGTTGTTGTGTAATCCGGCATACAACTTATTGAATCAAACAATAATTGTTTAATCAGGATTTACTTTTTCTGAAAAAACAAAAAAAACACACTGTTTCTAATTGGTAATTTAAAAAAGGAGGAATCACTCAGAACAATGTGTCTTCTATAGTCGAATAGTATCTACTAGCTAATACCATGATATGTTAATTAACAGGCTGTACATATTGGACAAGGACAGAAGGCTAACGGCTGACCCAACGGACAATGAAACACAAACCAGGCTCGATGCCCATCTTAATACAAGTCACACTGGATCTTGTACGGGACGAACTGGACATTGTGTTGAGGTGGCCAATAGCTTTTACATCCTTTCATTTCTATCTATCTATCTATCTATCTATCTATCTATCTATCTATCTATCTATCTATCTATCTATCTATCTATCTATCTATCTATCTATCTATCTATCTATCTATCTATCTATCTATCTATCTATCTGTCTGTCTGTCTGTCTGTCTGTCTGTCTGTCTATCTGACTGTAGATTTGAATGTCTGTCTGTATAACTGAATGTCTGTCTGTCTATCGAATAGCATTCTTTATAAATCCTGTCTATCCGTTCGTCTTTGCCTTTTTCACAC
This sequence comes from Bulinus truncatus, assembly GCA_021962125.1. Taxonomy (NCBI): domain Eukaryota; kingdom Metazoa; phylum Mollusca; class Gastropoda; family Planorbidae; genus Bulinus; species Bulinus truncatus. Next base: position 2,922,815 of record JAGDYQ010000054.1, on the reverse strand, counting down.
ATATGTAAGTGTGTTTGTGTACACAATGTAAAACTTCATTTCAAGCTCCTCAGTATACATGTTGATGAGCGTCGAATTAGCTTACAGTTCACGGTAATAATTCTGATTCATCTCTGTTATTTTAGGACAATGTGTAGGTAGAATAATCACGTGTTAAGATATTACCTATATTAATGTATCAATGCAGGTTCATGAGTACAACCAGACAGAACTGGAAAGTGATTTGACTAAACTGGCAAACACAACGAAAGTCTGGGTGACCTCGCAGGCTAATTACGCAGTTTACCTGGCAGTACAGGTGAGAAGAACTGAAGGCAACAGTTTTAAGGAGCTGGAGAGATTTAATGGCGTGCTTGGCAAGAGAGCGACATGGATCAGTCCTTTGGAAAGATCTCGCTTTTTGCTTCTCTTTTTTTTTTTAGAGGAACTGATGAATTGGCGGCCTTACCTGCCAGAAATATATTAATTCTACTCTCCGCCCATGTAAATTTAGAAAAATGATTTTAAAAAAATACTTTTTACATCTTTTCAATCTATTTTATTTTTAATTATCATTATGTGTAAATCTCCTTCACAGGTGGGAGAAAATAATATTTTTTTAAAATTCAAAATGACGTTACAGTGCTTTGGAGATTATGTTTTAGCTTATTTTGGAAGAGAAGAGTTAGGATGATGTTTTCTCATGTAATGAAAATATATTTGTACTAGATGTACCCTGCAAAACCTTTTGCTTAGAGTTATATCCCCTTAGGCTTGATCGGTAGTAGTTATTTTTTTTTTGGTTTCGGGCAGATCCGATTTTTTCATGGTTGTATTTTAAACTGGAATACTGTTGTATTAATTCTCTACTTTCGATTTAATGCAGAGCCCGAATCGCTTTTATATATATATATATATTATTGACGTATGTCTCTCTGCGGTTCGGTTTACTTTATTTTATTGCACATTCTTCTTAAGAATCACATTTTGATTCATCTTTTTTTTTAAAAAAACAGAATAGCTTCATTGTTGACAACTCCCCAATAGAAATCGATAAATCAATCAAGAACCCGACAGAAAGATCTGGGATGACGAACGCTTATGTAAGTTGTTGTTCGGAGGTGGTAATTTTTGTTATGTAGTGATATTTCAAATGAGTAAACTATGCCATTTTTTTTTTAGTTCTGGTGCTCTGCCTGATTAATAACAGTATGAAACGCATACAATAAACTGAAAATAACAAACGCACACACATACACGCAGACAAACGCACAAACATAGCCACGTGTGCACAAATGCACACGAAAAGCAAACAAACACTGCCGTATGCACACAAAAAAACACACACACACACACAAACACACGTCAATGTAACTCTTTAATGACATAAAAAAATAATAAAAATAAACAAAGAAAGACAAATTATTTCGATCATGACCACAACAACAACAACAAAGATCAAATCCCAAATGGTTTTATTTGTATAGAATTCATTTGCCTTCAGCTTTAAATAAATCATGCAAGAAAAACTCAAAAACTTGAGTAAAAAAATTTCCCTTAGCTTTGTAGTGCCAGGGTTAGATGGGGTGTAATCACGGTCATGGGCGTCGCTAGGAATTTTTCCAGGGGAGGGGGCAAACATTTTCCAGGGGGGGGGGCAAATAACAACTTTATGACATTTTTTTTTAAATGTAAGGGGGGGAGAGCAAATGCCCCCCCCTTATATGACATTTTTTCAAAATGTAGGTGGGGGAATGCCCCCCTTGCCCCCCCCCCCATGAATACGCCCATGATCACGGTATATAAAAGGGATTGTGTGGTTAGCACAACGCCCAGCCGCCTTTACTTTCCCCAAACTTAGGTACCCATCTAAAGCTGGGTATAGGTGAAGGACTTTTTTTTTCTCCTACTTTTACCTGGAAAACATTTTCCTTGGACCAACCCCCCCCCCCCCCCGGGGACTCTCAGGTCGACGGTTGATCGCTATACACCGCTCGTCCACCTGCCCCTTGAGTAGAAATAGAAATTATGAAGTCTAAAGTGGTTAAATGAACAACTTAACACATACAACATGGCCTAAATATGGCTAAGCCTTAAGCATACGCAAACATAAAAAGTTGTTCTCAAAATTTTACTGAAATTTTGCTAATAAATTATTTCATATGTCATGATTATGTGTTTAAACATAAAATTACAGTTTGACTTGTCACTCATCATAACAACTCGTTACACTTCTATATATCATCAAGCTACTGTTCCGTTTGTGTGACAAGTGTTTTATAATTTGTTTAACATTTGACCTTTTGTTTGTTTACTTCTACTAGAACAGAGACTCTGCAGAACTTATCAAATTTTTGGCGTTTCTCGAAAATGAGGTAGCTACGTAAAAAACGTAACACTTATATGTGTACATTTATACATACATACATAAAAACCAATATATATATATACAGGGGCGGATTTAGGATATATATACAGGGGCGGATTTAGGAAGGGGGCGGGGGGCATGCCCCACCCCGTTACCGCAAGTTTAGGTAAATATTTTTTGTTCTAAGACCAATTTTCAACAATGAAAACAGTTTTGCCCCCCCCCCCCTTCCGGTCAAAGTTTTGGCTCCCTCCGTCACAGTTGTCTAGATCCGCACATGTATAATATATATATATACAGTGCTTTTTTTTTTTTTTTGTAAAAAAAAAACAGGTACCGGTACACAGTGATAGATTTCCTAACTTTTAACTACAAGTTCGCACCTCGATGCAAGCTAAATAACAACTGCAAAGATACTGCAATTTTATTGTATAATTAACCAACTGAAATCCTCTTAAAATACAAGAAAATTAATAATTTTTCCCCACAGTGAAAAAGCTGGCGGTAAGCCGTTCCGGTGCGTACCGGCGCGTACCGGCACAAAAAAGCACTATATACATATATATAGTTAATAATTATTATTAACGTAAAAAAACGCTTTTAGCAATATGATGTTAACTGCATTCTTTTATTTGTTTGCATTATGTACACGTTTCCATCAATGTTGCAACCTAATTGATTTGTTTTTAAATTCGCATTTTTCAGATTAAGTCTGGCAAAAATTGGACAGAGGTGTCGGCTGCTAAACACCTAGAAGAACAGAGAAAGTAGGCCAATTAGATGTCTTTTACTCTCTAAACCAGACATGTCGTTTAACGGTCAGCGTGGCACCATAAAGTACAGGTTTTAGAACCACTGCCCCGAAAGTTAAAATAAAAAAAACGCATTGATTTTTTTGTTCTTTATTGTGGTACAAATACTTAATAAAAATCTATAAAAAATAATCGTACTGGGACCCAGGCAGTAGTTATCCTGTTTTCGGTGTAGAATTTCTAGACTAGAAGAACAAAACAAAAGTTGAACATTTTCTGGGAATCGAACAGGTAAAGCCAGTTAGTGATTTCGCCTTACAACTAAGATGTCTGTCGTTTATAAAAAGACGTATACAGCCAGAGCCGTACTTAACAGCCATAGTGGCGCCTTGGGTGAGTTACTTTTTTTTTGGCGCCCTCCTCCCGATCTGAAAAATGCAAACAAACAAAAATTTAACATCGATCTTTCGCGCCCCTTCCTAGTTCGGCACCCTGTGCAGCCACACATACAGCAGTACCCTTCCGACGCTACAGTATACAGCCATAGGCAGCAATACAGAAATGGTTTATCTCTATACTTACATCAAACCTTGCTACAATTGTCAAACATACACATTTAATTATGATATATATATATATATATATATATATATATATATATATATATATATATTTTATATATATATATATATATATATATATATATGACAATGAATAATTTCAACAACGAAGCAGCTGTTAGTGTTCTTACAAATACATTGCTGTGTACTTATTAATTTTCACAGAAAGCTTCAGTACAATCGAGGCCTCAGCTTTGAGGCTATAGCTGGCTATGGGTCCAATGGGGCCATCATTCATTACCGCCCTCTACCGAACACGGATAAGAGAATTTCTACTGACTCTTTCTTCCTTCTGGATTCGGGCGGTCAGTACCTGTAAGTACCATTTGTAGTCCTGCTGTAGATGAATTTTATAGACATACAACATCCATACTAGCCCCACACACATACAACATCCAGACTAGCCCCATAAACATACAACATCCAGACTACTCCCATACACATACAACATACAGACTAGCCCCATACACATACAACATCCAGACTAGCCCCATACACATACAACATCCAGACTAGCCCCATACACAAACAACACCCAGACTAGCCCCATACACATACAACATCCAGACTAGCACCATACACATACAACATCCAGACTAGCCCCATACACATACAATATCCAGATATGATGCACGCATAAAACGAGTCAACACATAAACAGGGCGGGATTTAGAGACCGTTGTGGTAGTAAAATGAAAGAATACATTAATTTTAATAATCTCTCTTATTGTGTTGGAGTTAATTTATAATCATATTGTGACAACCGTTAAGCTGATAAGGCTATACATGCAGTCCTAGGCCTTGAAAAAATAGACCCTCTGTGTTTATCAGATTATAAGGTTTCTCTGAGATTTTTCACCGCTAAAATTAACCTGTATAAGAAAACGGAAAGAAATCTGATTAACTTTATTCATCTTCTGTAAATAGGCTTATTACTAGTAACCGGTATGTGAATTATGTTTTGTCATTTTGTCTCGCAAAATTATGCCCTTGTTTTGTTTTTGTTACAAGCCTTCTGCCCACGGTAACCTTAATCCGGAAATGTATATATATATATCCCTTCATATGCCGAGGTTATAGAAACAGATGAATTCTACACTTCATCTGCCCCGATGGCCCAATAGGGCTAAGGGAACTTTACTTCTGCCCACGCTTACCTTAATCCGGACATTTATATATATCATTGATTGATAACTGTTGAAAAAAATTCGTTTATAAAACACGCTGCGCCTCTTTTCAGTGATGGTACAACCGATGTTACCAGAACTCTGCACTACGGGACACCCACTAACTACGAGAAGGTGAGACACTATTTGTAAACACACTCACTGTCTTTGTTTTTAAACAAAATTTAACGATTTCTTTTTCATGTATTAGTTAAATATTAATGAGTTTTTTTTAAAAAATGACAACATTATATTAGCATACAAAGGGTCTCATTGTGTACAACTTGCCAGGAATGCTATACTCGTGTTTTGATGTCTTCCATAAATCTGGCAATGATCAAGTGGCCCCAAGGTTTGAGGGGTAAGCGTTCGATTATATTTACTTTTGTTATAACAGCTCTAGTATTATTAATTAAAAAAAAAGATATTTGAAAAGAATATTTTAGGAACACAGTAAGATTCTCTATGCATAAGTTACTTTAGTTAAGGCGTAGACTTTGTTCGAATTTTTTTTTGACCTATTTTTATATTCAAATTATGATATTGGCCTATTTTTACATTCAAATTATGATATTGGCCTATTTTTACATTCAAATTATGATATTGGCCTATTTTTACATTCAAATTATGATATTGGCATACTTTTACATTCAAATTATGATATTGGCATACTTTTACATTCAAATTATGATACTGGCATACTTTTACATTCAAATTATGATATTGGCCTGCTTTTACATTCAAATTATGATATTGGCCTGCTTTTACATTCAAATTATGATATTGGCCTACTTTAACATTCAAATTATTATATTGGCCTACTTTAACATTCAAATTATTATATTGGCATTATTTTACATTCAACTTTGAATCTATTTACCTAAAGCTCGTTATTCTTATTCCAAGTTATTATTTCCTCCCCCCACCTACCATCCCCACTTTGACAATGATTGAGCTATTGAAAAAGTAAACACTACCTCATTAAATATATTTTTTTATAAATCTCCATTTAGGGCGTTCACTGGATACAGTGTCGCGTAACCAGCTCTGGGAGGTTGGGCTGGACTTCAATCACGGCACTGGTCATGGTATTGGGGCTTACCTGAGCGTGCACGAAGGTAAATTGTTTATTTGTACGTCACCTGTAGTGACGTGACAGAAGTGGCTGCCATTACCTTACCTACTTTATTTATTTATTTATTTATTTTTTATTTTTTAGCCAGACTTATGTTTGCATACACATTATTTATTTCAGATTAACCGATTTTTTTTCGGAAACATTCTTATGAAACGTCCAATAAAAAAATGTATAAGAAAGCGTTCATGTATAATATAACTGACAAATGATCACAAAATTTATCCTACTCCTTTTCCCACATCATTACACCATTTTTAAAAAAAATTCAGGAGTACCTCCCTTTAATTTTATTAGCAAAGCCCCCTCTCTCCACACTGTACATCTAGAAAGAAAATGTCTTTTCTTATTCTAATTTTAAAACAAAATAAAATTATTTTTAAGTATTTCACATACTTTCTCATTCAAGACCAAAGTAAGTAAGGATGTAATGTTGATATCTTAGGTCTTATAAACCGCTAATGGGACGGTCTTTTTGCCCTTCTTTCATTCCCCCATCATAGCTGATAGTGCAATCAATGGCCATGTAGGCACCACGGGAGACATATGTTGGTGACTGGAGCTTGCCGAGCCTGTAACTTAGAGTATGTGCATCGTGCTGCTGCAAATCACCCAGAAAAAAAAAATTAACACCCCCCCCCCCGCCAACCTGTGGCGAATTTTAAGTTTTTTTGTAGTGCCAGCTCTTACGTCCCCACCACGACCAGGGTTGCCAATGGCAATGGGTTCACCACGGGATCATACACAGGAAATCGAACCCGCGTGTCTCATATTCAACATTCGAACGCACGACCATCCGCTTCCCTATAACAAACTTTAACCACAATCACATTCATCACTAAGTGACTATTCAATCGAAACCTTCCCTATTGTGTCACACATCGTACAGCATGGCGTAATATGTGAACACACCCTTGTTGTGCATTTTTTTTTTTTTAAAAAGAGAAAAAAAAATTGGTTTAAAATTTGAGATTTTTATTTATTTTATTTTTTTTCAGGGCCTGGAAATATTAACGTTCGCAGTTCCTCCCCCACTGAGCCACCCCTGAAGCCATATGAATATTACTCAGATGGTCGGTTGTTTGGTATATTTATCAGTATCTCTCTCTCATACACACACACATACTCTCTCTCTCTCTCTCTATCTCTCTCTCTCTCTCTCTATCTCTCTCTATCTCTCTCTCTCTCTATCTCTCTCCCTCTCTCTCTCTCTCTCTCTCTCTCTATCTCTCTCTCTATCTCTCTCTCTCTCCCTCTCTCTCTATCTCTCTCTCTATCTCTTTCTCTCTATCTCTCTCTCCCTCTCTCTATCTCTCTATCTCTCTCTCTCTATCTCTCTCTCTCCCTCTCTCTCTCTCTCTCTCTCTCTCTCTCTCAGACTGAATCATTTTAAAAAAAAACTTGCTCATTTTTTGTTATAAATTACCTTATCGATTTATATCATTCAGTCTAACTCCCTAAGAAATGATTTCATTTTGATCTATTCCCACCCTAGAACCCGGCTATTACGAAGACGGTAAATTTGGCATCAGACTGGAAACTATTGTCACCGTTGTGCCGTTTAAAACTAAGGTTGGTTGGTGTTTGTCTGGGCCAGAGCTACTAGCTTTCATTATATGTGAGATGTAAACTTTATTAAACTCGTGTATTATATAATATTTAACCTTTATCCTAACTAATTACATAGACTTTAAAAGAACCCGAAACCCTTCGGCGGTCCAATGAAAACCGTTTCGAATAGGCGGGAAAACAGCCAATGTGGCTTCACTTTTGTTTGCACTTTTTAAGCCGCCTTATAGCCTTTCGGACAATATGTATTATTAAGACAATGTATACCTGTACATTGAAATTTCTAATTTTTTAAATAACATTTACTGGAACATTTCTTTTCCCTTTTAAAAAAAATAATAACTGCGCAAATCTGTATCTCACTTGAATTTTTCTTCTCAAATTTCAGTACAACATAACCGGTGTGAGTTACTTAAAGTTTGAACCTGTTACTCTGGTCCCGTTTGAGCCACACCTGATTGATATCACTTTATTCAACACGGAACAGGTGAGTGGTTATATTGTTTAGATCTTGTGTTGTTACTGTGGTTCCGTTTTAGCCACACCTGATTGATATCACTTTATTCAACACGGAACAGGTGAGTGGTTATATTGTTTAGATCTTGTGTTGTTACTCTGGTTCCGTTTGAGCCACACCTGATTGATATCACTTTATTCAACACGGAACAGGTGAGTGGGTCACGTGTTTAGATCTTCTGTTGGTTTGTTGTTTGTTTTATTTATCAAAGGTTAAGTAAAGGAAAAAGAAACTTTTAATTCTTCTTCTCGTGTTTTGCCCCTTAGAGTTGTTGGCGGGTCTTGGGGGCGACCTCCCAAGCCTTGTGACTGACTGGGGGGGGCCCACGATATGAGATGAAATAAAATTTAATTCCATCTAGGCCCTGCATATGAAAAGCGTCAAGGGCCCCCAAGCAGTGCCGTAGCTAGCTATTGTGGCGCCCTGTGCAAGTTACCTCTTTGGGCGCCCTACTCCCAATGTGAAAAGTGCAAAAAAAACAAACATTTAACATCACTCTTTTGGCGCCCCTTCCTAGTACGGCGCCCCGTCCTACTCTCCTGGCCGCAAGTACTGCACCCCCCCCCCACCTCCCAGTAAGTCTGTTTCGATTTGCACTTTTGATTCAATGAATCAGATGAATTAAAGTTTACATTTTTTATGTTGTTTTTTTTTTTTAAAAAAAACTAGTTCCTTTGGTTGAATGAGTACAACGCCAAGATAAAGAAAGACATCATTCCACTTTTGGGAAACGACCAGCTGGCCATCAGGTGGGTCAATGCTCGGACACAACTGCTAAGCCTCATACCAACCACCAATCCTAACAGCGGCAGCACGCGGAGTCTTTCTTTGTTAGTATTCCTGGCGAGCGTAGTGATTCACTACAGCAAAATTTGAGAGACGTTGTCATGGTAACTGCAATCTGTAAACAACGAAACCTGTCATCCATTTCATGAAACATATTTATGGTTTTATGCTACATGAATATTGTTATGCATAATGGTATAAAATTTTTTTTTTTTTTACAATTTCTTTTTATAAATAAAGTCAGCCGTTAACGTTGTGAATTAGATTTTCCTAGATTTCATTACTTTTGTAATAAATAAAATTTGCCATTAACTTGTTGTTTTAGAACAATTTTTTTTTTACTTTCGTAAATTATTATTTATTTATAATTATGTACATTATATTATCACTACTTCTGTATTCAGCATGCAATATAGTAACCTGAGCCCCAATAGTTTATTGTTAAGCATGATCGATTACGGTGTACATTTTACAACATGTGTGCCCATCTAAATATAGAGATTATGTATTTATTTATTTATCGCTACTTATCAACTAACGTAAAGACATATTTAGTTTACTATATTGTATCACCCTCGCTATTGATTTTAGCAACAGTTGATATCAATACAGTCGATTCCGCTTAATTGGGACACATCGGGACCGAGGCTTTTTGTCCCGATTAAGCGGATGTCCCAATTAAACACAAATTTACCATTGGCTTCTTGGTTTGGTTTCTTTGAGATTTGTCCCAAATAAGCGGCTGTCCCAACTAAGCGGTGTCCCAATTAAGCGGAATCCACTGTATTTGTATACAATAATGATGTTTTTTTCCTACTTTTCACTGCATTTTTTATAAAAGGTTATTTTGTTAAAATGAATTTTTTTTATCGTTTACTTTTTTTTTTAGTTGTGAAAGAATTGCACATTTCCAACAAATTAAAGATCGTGTAATGTCATGTAGAATCTAGAACAGATCCAAAAATGAGTTTCAGGATTTCACAAACCCACCAACAGAAAGTTTAAAATAACTAAACAACCCAATTAGTTTTCACTTCGTTACTGTGCCACATTACCATCTTATCCCCAGCGTGTTTTATCCACTAGAAATACTGTATTTGTTTAGCACAAAAATTATCTAAACATTCACTTTATACATACAATTTTGTCTTTTTTTTTTCCTTTTCATGTTTAGTTTCTCCCCATAAATTCGGTTAATGAATGATGGTGTTTTGGTCGGAGGAATAAAGAAGAAATATAGATACTGCAGCTAGATAACAACAAAGCTTATATTGGAGAAATGACTGTAAATGTATACCAGAAGCGGCCTAAGGGAATCTGCCAGACCCCGCGATGATGGGGGGGGGTCCCGCGATTAGAGCGTTTTGGTTCATATAGACTATGGCTACGGCTCTAGACACGCGCATTTGAGACTTGCCTAGGTCAACAGTAATGCTAAGGGCACCTCTGTAGGCAACTAGGGCAACGTCCTAGGTCCAGCCCCTAAGTGGAACCCCGCAAAGAAAAAGCATCCTAGTAAGATTTATTACTACAATCTGTGGCTCTAGACCCCACCGTATTAGGCGCTCTTTCAATGTCCCAGCGCATGTAATTGTTACGCCAAGACCATTGCTGACGCAACATATGATACAAGGTTTGAGACAATAACAACTAATTTATAAACTCTTGCAATAAAATAAAAAAAATACACAGATTAACTTTGACTAACTTGAGGGATGGGGGAGGGGTCGTGCGGTGTAGAGCGGAGGCCGACGGGGGTCGTGCTGACCCCACAATCCCGAGGTTACTGAAACAGATTAATTCTACACTTCATCTGCCCCGATGAGCCCTAAGGGGCTTAAGGGAACTTTACTTTTTTTTTTTACTAACATAATTAGGACATTTTTTTTTTAAATGATAATATACTTTACCTACGATAACACAAACTTAGTCAAGATCATCAGAAAGGGGGAGGAAAGGGGAAAAAAAGGGGGGGGAAAAAAAAGAAAAAAAGGGAGGGGGGAGAAAAGAAAGAAAAAGGGGAGGGAGGGAAAAGGGGCAGGAAGTACGCACAGGGCCATACCACAGCTATTTCAGCAGCTGTACGTCCCCCGACAGACAAAGCAGGGTGTTTGGGGGGGGGGGGGAGCAGACCCTAATAACATTCACTCAAAAATAAAATATTAATGGTTATTCGGGGGCTCTTATAATCGTATAACGCCCCCCCCCCTTTTTCCGACAAGTGCTTTAAAACGACCCTTAACTATATAAGTACATAAAAATTTATTTAACAAAACCTGTGACCTACATTTGATATGAGTTGATCGCCACAGACAGTTTCAGGAAACAAAAAGATGGCGTTCACTGTGGAGACATTTTCAACAGGTATAAAATAAAAAAATACAACTAAAAAAGAATCAGATTGACTCTGAACAGGGAGACACTAATGCTAAACAGAGAACTTTTTTGACTGAATCATTAATAGCCGACCAGCGTCGAATCTAGGGATTTGGGGGGCCCGAGGGGGGCTTGGCCTCTTTGAGGACCCCTGCATTTTGATATTCGACATTATGACATGAACTAACGTACTTAATATTTAATGTAAAAAAATAATTTTGGGGCCCCCTCAAGCTGGGACCCGGGGGACTTTCAAATTTGGATTCGCCCTCCCCACCCCCCTAGATACGCCTCTGTAACCGACCTATCATTAGAAAATAATGAATTATATGTTTTGTTATCTGGCATTAATGAGTTAATTAGGTCATGTCTTTTTGTCATCATATCATCAGCTAATCAGAAAGAGGCTGTGGACTAGGTCAAAAGAGTGACTTAAAAATAAAAAAAATAGCTCTTCATGCGGGGAATCATCTTAGCTTAGGTGAAAATGTGTGAGTGGAATGGAAGAGTGAATGGTAGAGCCCTCAACAGAACAATCGGACAATCTCGAGTTCAAGGCTCAACAGAACAATCGGACAATCTCGAGTTCAAGGCTCGACAGACAAATTGGACAATCTCGAGTTCATTGGCATTTCAAGGTCCGATGAGTGCTGGTAGTTTTCTCAGGTCCATGCCGTCCAATCTATGTCCATCCAGCTTACAAATGGGTCGCCGACATTGTACTAGCTACCCAATCCATTAGAATAGCCGTCAATCGCGGTGAACTTAAATCTGTAATGTCTTGTCGTTAAAAATAAAATTTACAGTATTTTACCCAAAGGTCAACATGTGACATGTTATTTCAGCACCTCCCCCCCCCCCCAACACACACCCACCATCACAGTTTCTACTTCCCGGATAAACCAGAAGCACATGTCTACACAGAGAGAGGGGGAAAAGGGAGAGAGAGAGGGAGAAAGAGAGAGAAAGTTGGGGGGACAGAGAGAGAGACAGTGAAAAAAAAGCGAAGGAGATGTATTAATGTCGACTTAAAGAAACCTGTGCAGGTAAGAATACTGTAACACTGGATAATTCACGTCTCATGTTATTTTAAGTATCATTGCATATGTATCCGTTGCAGCTTGATGATTAAGAAATGGGAATTATCTTTTATATGAGGAGGGAAAATAAGTGGAGGGTGATAAAGGGAGATAATATTTATTCAGTCCAAACGCACTTTTATTACCGTAAATAGGACAGACAAGCGGATGTTTTCGGTACTTTGTGGCGGCGCTAGTAATAAGTGTGACCAGGTGTTGACTAGAAAACAAGGGGTGGTGGGGGGGGGGCACCGTGAGAGAGACAGGATAAAGATATACGAAAAGAGTGTTGGTTGGTTGGGGTGGGGGAGTAGTAAGGGTGGTGCATACATAGTGTCTACCATCTTAACATTGAGCGTGTGTGCCCCAAATTGTTTTGTTCTTTCCCAGTATCTTGTTCACAGTGAGACTCCGTTGTGTTTTTTTTTTTAATAATTCTCAATGATTTACGGCTTGGGCAGAACTATGAAGGAAATACAGCGACTGATTGTTATGTGTATTGCAGGTAAGTGATTCTGCTCTAAAGAAATATCCACTGATATTTTACGAATGTTTGTATCTACTCATCACTGGCGGCGGAGCAGGGGGGGCAGGGGGGGCAGCGGCCCCCCCTAAAACTTTTAAGGGGGGGCGGCGCCCCCCCCTTGAATTTCCAGTCTGCCCCCCCTAAAATTTTAACTTATTAAACTTTGTAATTCATTTTAGTTTATATGTATCATTTTCATTTTCATAATTCATTTGATTTATTTCTTAAATTTAATATTTGAAAGAAATGATAATTAATTGACATTTTACAGTAATCACATTATTGAGAGTTGTTGTGGCATATTTTAAAATTAGTTGCAAGTACCCGGCTTTGCCCGGGTTTAAAATAATGTTTTCTGTTTATTTAAGAAGCGTAATTTGACGTTTAATTAAGATTTAAAATAAGACGCGTAAAAAAGGTTTTTTTTTGCATGCAAATTGCAATAAAAGGGTACATTTATCTTAAAGCAATGTGCTACACAACATTTTTGGCAGTTCCTCTCTCTCTCCCTCCCCTCCCTCCCTCCCTCCCTCCCTCTTTCCCTCCCTCCCTCTCTCCCTCCCTCCCTCCCCCTTTCTCTCTCCCTCCCTCCCTCTTTACCTCCCACTCTCCCTCCCTCTCTCTCTCTCTTAGGCATGACTGTATCAAAAGATGACAATTCCTATGGATGAAGGAATGGAATGTAATAATGTAGTAAGTAATGTGATATTTGGTTCCCCGTACCGATCATATTTATAGTAAGTTAGCTATGTGGGAGAGAAGCTCGTAAAACCTGAAATCGGGGTAAAAGTTTGCCAATTTTCATGTCTTTGATATCCAAAATAATTAATCACAATTAAAGTACCCATTGAGATGGAACGAAACCTGTTTAAGAACATTCCCCATGTAATTTTGTGTACGTGTACCCAGTGGCGCAACCAGCAAAAAATGCTGGGGGGGGGGGGGGGCTCACATATTGAAAAAAGACAGTTTGACAGTTTGACAGTTTGACAGTCTTTTTTGTAACTTTATAACGTAAATTATGTATTGATGATTTGGCCTGGGGGGGGGTGGCTCAAGCCACCCCCTGCCCCCCTTCCGGTTGTGCCACTGCGTGTATCACATTTCACGTTATTTGGTTGTCTGGATCTTGAGTTTTAAGGGAACAGACAGACAGATAGCAAATGCGTCTTATAAGTATAGAGAAGTACAGGCCCGTAGCCAGAGGGGGGGCTGAGCCCCCCCCCCCGTGCATGACCTGAGCCCCCCAGTGCATGATTTGAGCTTTTTGACAAAATTTTAATAATAACGGCTATAAAACATCAATCATTTTGTTCAATAAATCAAAAACAATAAAAACTTAAAAGTTTATATTTTGGCAATCATTCAGGCTATTTTTCTTACATATATAGCTTATCTAATTTTTGGGCATAAAAGATTGAATCTTATTGGTATTTGGGGCTTCAACAGCCGTGTGTGAGAGCAGTTTCTCAACCCTCACACGAATGCTCACCCCATATCGCAAATCAAAGTTACAAAAGCGTCTAAATAATCTTTTCCTGCTTACATTTGAAAACAGACAATCTGAATGCTGAAACATTTTTAGGTAAATTCAGTGCTAAACCACGACGTTTGCAAATTTGAAACGTATTATAATATAAGTTCGCAACCAATGCCGACGAGTGTGGGGTCGGGGCAGGGGGAGCCAATGCCCTGGGGCCCGGCGAGTTTTAGGGACCCTGACTGAGCTGGCCAATCAACTTTTTAAAATATTAATATCAGCACTGGGGCCGTGTCACCCCTGCCCAGGGACCCGAAATTTCTGTCGATGGGCCTGTTCGCAACCTTGTAATAGTTTTGGTATATTCTGAGGACAACTAGCAACTTAAATAAGTTAATAAAATAGCATTTACTTCTGACTTCATTTTTATACATATGTATAATAAAATAATAAAGTACAAACTCCGTGATTTCTGATTGATGTTATTTAATTTGCAAATTTACTTTTTAGCAGAATTAATTTTATTTTAAATTGAATAATTGCGACTATTGTTGTTGATAGATCTGTTCTTTGTTTTCAATATTTTATAAGAAATATCACACAAATAGCTAAGCTATATTCGTGCATCTTTGTCGTTCTTCCCGGGTTGTAAGTTAAACTAACAGTATAATAATAAAAATCAGGTATCTATTATGTAACAATTGTGTAGTAGAACTATTGGTCAATATATTTATAACAGGAATCAGAAATTGCTCAGCCTTAATACATTTTTATCATTAAATTATTTTTAACAAAACAGCAACATGCCATGCATTATTGAAACGTAGTTTAAATTATATATTTCTAATTAATAGCTAAACAATCGGTACTAAAATGCACCACTCCAGATATGGAACTGCAAAAAATTTCTTGGGGAGGGGACTCACTGAGATCCCTCCAAAAACCCCTCTTTTCCGTTCGCAAGCTTTCGGCGCTTTGCGCCTCCATTTTCGCCCCCCGAACATTTCTTCTACCCCACCAGGGGCGGATTTAGGGGGAGGGGCCGGGGGACATGCCCCCCCCCCGTTATCGCAAGTTTAGGTAATACATCATTAAATTATCGAAATATTTTTTTGTTCTAAGACCAATTTTCAACAATGAAAACAGTTTTGCCCCCGGTCAAAGTTGCCTAGATCCGCCCCTGTGCCCTAGGAACATTTCTTCGGCACCCCCCCCTGAAAATGACTTCTGCCCCCCAATCCAATATTCCTTGCTACGGGCCTGGAGAAGTATTGCCATCTACCGAATGACGGCAAATGTAATTTTTAAAGAAAATACAATTATTTATTATCTTTTCATAAATTACTTTTTGTTTATTGAGTTTCCGGTTTCACATTCATCATCATTCATGATAATTATCAGTAATTTTCTGATCTAATTTCACTATTAAATTTGTAAACAAACTGACATTACGAATCAGTTGACGACAGAAGTGCTCAATGTTCATTTTTATTTTTTTTAATATATTATTTTTTAATAATATCGATTAAATACTTGCTACAGAATTACTATATTCTATTTTAGAATTAAGGGGGTAAAATTTGTCTTTCGGTCATATTTTGTCTTGCCCTCCTTAAATTTTCAAGGGGGGGCGGAGCCCCCCTTGAATTTT